>VDFB02093278.1:0-42147 GCA_007258455.2 Sequoia sempervirens
GACATTTTTCATACATATCTACCAAAACATTTTATCAAACAGTTCACTTCCTTGCTGCTATGGCTAAAAGCCTAAAATAGGTGCTTTAGGTGCTTTCGAACAGGCTATGGATGCTTGGAAAAAATGTATCAAAGCATATAATTGTAAGCAACAAGCTATAGTCTCATCGTTTTTTTTTTTTTCGCGTGAAAATCAGCACGATTTTATTTGCGTTTTTCTATAGGTTTTAAACACGTTTTTTGGCGATTTTGCAGTTTTAAATGGGAAAAAATCATTGACCAAAAGGTCAAAGATTTTTTCAAAAAATTGGGGAAAAAAATCGTCTAGCCTGCAGATTTTTTAAAAATCGTGATTAATCGGGTCTTTTTGCAGATTTTTGTTACTATGGTCCAAACATTTAAGTGAAATAACATTATAACTTGACAATAATTTCTCCAAGTTAGGTGTCCAAATAAATAAGTGAAATACATTATAATATAACTTAAATATTTCCCAAAGTTGTCCACCATGCCTTAGCCAAATATTTCACTTAAAATATAAACTCCACCAAAATATTGAATTTGTCAAAATGAGCTCCAAAAGTGTTGGAAACCAAATTACTCAAACTGACTTGCCTGATATAGCCATTGCACTGAACTGCCGATCTGCTGCTAAAAATAGCACTGCCGAAAATAACACTTACTAAAAATAGCATACTGCTAAAAATAGTGACTCCAAACTCATTTTAAGCACAAATCGGGTAGTTGTCATAACATACTAAAAATAGTAAGTCCAAAAAAGTTAATTGATGCAGTTGTGTGTCATACCACTGCGAAGCTCTCTGAAAACCCAGAAAGAATCTAGAAACTAAACTGGAAAATTCCAACATGCAAACCCGTGAATCTACAAAAGAAACCTCCAAGCAGCTGGAAATCCTAATTCTGAATCTAACTAGCCTTCGGGCATCTTGGGATGGGCTAACAATCACTGGAAAGGGTAGTGCTAAAAATGGGGACATTACAGTCGATTGCAAACACCAATCGCCATCCTTTCACTCTTGCTACAGTTACTTGCTACAAGTTGTGGCCTTACATATGTGATCGCCATGTACTGGAATGATGCAAAAGTGGTATTTATATATTGTGTAGTGTGATTCAAATATTTGAATATTAATATGCTGTTGTTATCATTGAATTGTAACATTCATGTGTTGATATTTGCTTCATTCCAATGCATTGAATGAAGATAAAACTGGGATGTTGTAATGCATGAAGTTATTTCCCTATTACATTTACTATATGTATTTTGCAATCTTATAAATAATGAAAGTAACCCAGTTCAGAAGCATTCCAACTATTTGACAAAATGCTACATGTGTCAAACCGAAAATGTAATTCAATCTAAGAGGGGATTTTACACTTTGACCAAATTTGCTCATTTTAATTTTTTTTTGCTATTTTAGCAGGGTATACAACAATACAAGTGGAAGATTTGTTTTCTAGGGAAGTGTTTAGACTTCATGGGGCACCTAAGAACATCATCACTGATAGGGACAGCAAGTTCATGGGCTTGTTTTGGCAGGAGTTGTTCCAATTATGTGGTATTGAGTTGACTCTAGCACTATTTACCACCCCTAGACTGATAGACAAATTGATATAGTTAACAAATGGATGGAAGGATACCTACACAATTATGTTTCAAGGCAGCATAAAGCATGAATTAAATGGTTGCACTTGGGGGAGTTTTGCTACAACTCCACTTTTCACATGTCTATTATGTAAGAACCCTGGTGGTTCTCAACCCGAAATCCAAAATGAAATTGTCTTGTTTTTGCGAGTTTTGTAATTTTTGTGTTTTTTTGAGGTTTTTTGCCAATAAATAAGAAGCTGCGATTTCTATAATAAATGCTAAATAATTCATAAAAAATCAAATGTGCATAGAAATGCGTAGGAAATGCTCAGATTACATAGGCGTATCATTTATTTCAATTTTCCAGAGCTTGACAGTACAAAAACTGAACAAAGAATGAAATACAATAAATTTTTATTGAAGAACCTGATGGCGGCTGTAGCAGCAATAAATGTATGAAGAAAATAATATATCTACTTTGCTCTCCAGTCACAGGCAAGGAACAATCTCCAGTACCAAAGCGCCCAAGATCCAATCACCAGACACTGAAGAATATATGCGTTTCTCTGGAGAAAAAGAAAGTACGGCCTGGGAAGTACAGAACAGTACGGCCTGCTGCAGCAATGATGAAAATAGTACGGCTCAAGGAATAGTTGCCAGATCTCTGATAAATAATCTCTGAATGATTCGCCTCAACTGGTAGATGAATATCTCTGCTAAACTTTGATGAATCTATCGATGAACCCAATCTGTAACTCCTGAATGAAGTCACCCAGATGCAAGCTTAAACTGGTATTTCACAGTCTCAATCTGCCTAATTCCTGAAGAGTTTTCGTTCTCCAGAAACGTTTGTCTGCCAGAAACCCTAGGGTTTGCAAACTCCAATGCTCAGAGCAAAAAGACAAAAGTTGAATGGCAATCTCATAATGGTTTGATTTTGTCTTGAGTGAATATATATTTCCCTTTGAAAAATTCGACCCAATCTCCTTTTAAAATAATCATTTAATTAAATGACTTAATTCGCCCTTTTGACTTTAGGAGAAATAATTAATAATTAAATGGCGTCTTATTTTAATGAATAATAAATATTCATTATGTCATAAATTAATACTTTATTATAAAGTATAATAAATACTTTATAATAGGCCAATTAATTAAATATTTAAATATTTCAATAAAGTGACTTTAATATAAAGTCAAAATATTAAATATGTAATAAATCATTAAATACTCCTTATTTCTCCGTCTGATCATCAAACTGCAGAATTGGGTCGACTCTGAGCTGAATGGCTGAACCAGGGCCCTGCCCAAAATAGCAGCTTCCGCCTGACCTAACTTTCTAAAAATAGAAAGTCCCTGAAAAATGCACTATGGAAGATTCTGCGAAGGCCCAACCTGAAACAACTGCAACACTGGAGCTACCAAACACTGAGCAACTGCCCCAGATGATCCTCTGCACACTCCTGTCAGCCTACGAGGATCGAAATAATAGGCTAACCTCGTCACCAGCTGCGCAGACTAGGATGGGGACATCACATATTAGGATGTCTCCTTTCATGGCTTTGTATGGCTATGAAGCTCCTAGCTTCATTGATTTTCCTTTTGGAGATTGTAGAGTGCCTAGAGCCAAGGATTTTTTGCAGGAAAGTCAGAATATCATGAGATTACTAAGGGATAACATACAACATGTGCAGAATCAACAAAAGTTGTACGTTGATCAACACCGTATTGAGTGGGAATTTGAGATAAAAGACATGGTTTATGTGAGATTGCAGCCCTACAGACAATCCACTCTCAAGAGGAGTGGGTCAAAGAAGTTGAAGCCTCGCTTCTATGGTCTGTTTAGAGTCACCAGAGAGTTGGGAAGGTGGCTTATGAGCTTGAGCTACCTGAGGGTAGCAAAGTGCATAATGTTTTCCATGTGTCACGCGGCTCAAGAAGGCGCTCGGGCATAATGTGACTCCTTCAGTAGAGTTGCCTCAATTGGATGAGGAGGGAAAATTGATACTCGTTCCAGAGGTAGTGATTGATTTTAGAAAGCGTACTGTCAAGAGGAAGGGTATCAAAGAGTATTTGGTGAAGTGGAAGAATTTGCCAGTGGATGATGCCAAATGGGAGAGTGAGCAGATTTTACAGCATCCTAAGTTGCGATTACTTGAGGACAAGCAATCTTGGGGAGGGAGGACTGTAATGCCCCCTTCTCGCTCATAGCTAATCTGAGCTTCCATTAGCCTATTCCTGTTCTCGTAGGTTAAGTGGATTTGGTTAAGGGACTTTGGCGACCTGAGATGAGTTTTCTAGGTTTTTTGGGTTTTTTTTTCAATGGTGACACTGACAACTATTTTTAGTAATTTACTATTTTTAGTAACTTATTGTTTTTAGTAAGTTCTAGTCAAGCTTCATTTGGGCCAGTTTGGTGATTTGGCTCACTTACTATTTGTAGTAAGTGCTATATTTAGTAACTAGTCTCGGCTCCTTTTATCTAGTAGCACAATGCAGAGTTTCCATTTTTGGCAAAGGTGAGTTCTCTCAATGGTCGGAGTTATTATTTGTTTATTTGTCACTTAAGTTGATAAAGTTTTTATTTTAACTAAGTGAGAATGAGCATGGGTTATAAAAGACCCCCTTGGCCTAGTAGAGTAAAGTTGTTTTAAAAGAGGGGACAATGTTTCTCATGTTGACACCTAGAAAGAAGGCTAATTTCATATTTTAAGGTTTAATATTTGCCTCCAAAAGTGGATGCCCTTTTGGAGAGTATTTCATGTTTATTTAAAAAAAGTTAAAGTGATAATTGGAGAGCAAGGCTGGGCATGGGTTTTTGGAGAGAAAAGGTGTTTTTAAAATAAAGTTGCCCTAATTCTTCCCTCTTCTATTTAATTCCTTTTGAGCTCTCATTTGCATATATGAACTTTGGCAACTTAAGGAAACTTTACTGGATTTTCTCTAGGATTTGTATACTGCTGGTTGAGGACGAAAACCATCATCTCTAGGTGCTGGTTTCGGTGGTGAGAGACCCGCCCTAGCTGGTCGGTGCTTAGTTTGAAGACTTTTCAGTGTTTTGATTTGCTGGTTGAGTATTTTGGTGTTGGAAAACATGAAGATTTTCACAATTTTCTGAGTTGGGTTTGGAGCTTGGTTTTGGTGTGCGGGATCTGCTATTTTAGTTTGAGTTTGTAGCTGTTTCTAACCAATTTCTGAAGTCTAAAACACACTTCTGAGGTTTGGAAATCGTAATTTTTTGAGTAGCTGGAAGGGCATCAAACAAAGCATATCTTTGTGGTGTGAAGGAATATCCTTCTGGGCATTACTTCTTTGGTTTCTACTTGGCTCAGTGCCCCCTTTGAGCTGCTGGTTGGTATTTATTGAAGAGCATGTGATTTTATAGAGCAAATCGCCCTCCTTGGGATTTGCACCACATCCTTGGGGTTTGGACTGCAATGCATGGGTCTGATCAACACTTACTGTGGCGAATAATCTGCTGCTAAATGTGTTATTCCAGTTCTGATTTATGTTGATAAACTTCTGATTTTGTTATTGAGATGCAAATGATTAAATTTTTGATGTAATTCCTCCTTATTTCCTTGCACATTTATGAATAATTTCAATGTATGTACTCAACATGATGAATTGACAAAAAACATAAAACCCTTTTTGCACTTCCATATTAATCTGAAAACAACAAACGAAAAAATCAAGGGCATACATTACAACTTTCTGAATCAATTTCCGACGTTTTGGGTGCTCTCCAAACTTCTTGGAGGAGCAAGCTATTTTTAGAAAGTCACCAAGTTGATTTAAATCATCTTTCTAGTGTTTTAGTTTCATCATGGTGTGGTCAAAATTGGATTCTAATGACGTTGCAATACTTTCCACAGCTTGGGTGAGTTATTAAGTTATTTCATTAATGTTGTCTAATGTTGATAAATAATTAAATGACAACTTAGTCTAATAGCTCGTTGGAAAGATGATTAAATGTTTGCACATAATGAATTGTTTAATTTAAAGCAAAAAGTTCAAAAAAAAATAAAAAAATAAAAAAATCAGCGAAAAAGCAAAAACCGTTTTTACGGAAAAAACAAAAAAATGCTTTTTTGAAAAAGCAATGAAAAAACTACAAAAGGAGGTGTTAGGGGGCTCATTTGGATATGTTGAAGTTTTTTGTAATGTCCCCTTCTCATGAGTGAGCAGTGCAGTAGCTCGTCAGCCTATTCCGAAGGCCCGTAGGCTCGTTGAGGTAAAATTAGGGTTTCCAGTTGTTTGAAGGTTTTTGGCATTTTCTCATAGACTTGCATATGGAGTTTTGGAATTTGGATTGCAGATTCTTTTTGGGTTTTTAGAGAGCTTCGCAATGATATGACATGCAAGTGAATTGGGCAACTTTTGAGAATTTACTATTTTTTGTAAGTTCTAATTTTAGCAGTGTTGCAGTTGGCAGTAGTACAGTGAGCTTTCCACTTCAGGCAAGGCAATTGAGTATATTTGATTTGTGGCTTTGAGGTGCATTTTTGGAGAATTAAATTATTTTAAGTGATTAACGTTTTATTTCATTTTTTGGCCCCCTTGGCCTAACGTTATGATTTAATGTTGTTTTAAAGTGTGGCTCCTAAGGGTGGATGCCTCATGAAGGTGTTATTTAATATTTTAATGATTTTATGCCCCCTTGAGCTTTGGACACCTAGGATAATGGAGTGATAAGTGAAATTTAAAATTAAAATATTGCATAAGGTTTGGGCGTCCCCTTTTGGAGGGAAAAGTGGAATTTGAAAAGTCACCTCAAAAACTCTATTTAAGAGAGGCTTTGCTCCAACATTTGATCATCCATTGCTTAACATATCAAATTGTTGCCGAAATGATTTCAGGCTTATGGCTTCGAGGAATGCATACTTCCCAGCAAGAATCCAATTTCGTGTTTGAAAGACAACACCTAGTTGGAATTGTGGCTACTTCTCACTCAGACAAGCATATTGAGCATCATTGTTGAAGATTTTGGTGATATTTTCCAGTTTTGTGTTTGCTGGTTTGGCTATGGTTGTAGGTGTAATTCATTCATAAGTCATTGTGTGTTTTGAAAATCATTTTGGGTATTTTCTCGTAATGTTCCCATGGCCTAGGCACCTCTTTGTGTTAATTTGCAAAAATTTTCATTGAGGATTTGAATTTTAAAGTGAGGTCGACTCCCTTCTTGGGCCGTACCATGTACTTGCTGCCTTGGGATTTGTACTAGGCCATTTTGGAGTAGTTTGCATTTGGTTATTGGTTGTTTCTTGGTTGCCTAGCATTGGAAATGATGAGTTTTCAGTTTCATTGGATTAAGTGGAGTGTGGTAGGAGTTTTGAGTGTTTTGGCAGGGTATTTACTTGCTGGTCTGAATATTCAGTTTGCTGGTTTTGTATATCAGACCTGGTTATTTCCATTTCATGCTATATTTCTTGGTCTTCTATTCTCATTTGTAAAAGAGGAATATAGTGAAATCATTGCAGTTGATTTGGAGCAGATTTCTATTGAAAATCATTGTAATAAACTCATTGTAATTGCTGGTTTCAGTAGTACTGAATCAACCTCTCATATTTCAATTGTATCTTCTTATTTCACCCACTGAATAAGTGGAGTATTCCCACTGCTTAAGTGGATGCCTGCTGTTAGTAAATTATTGCTCTTTCATTGTAATATCTTCCCCCCATTGAATAAGTGGTAGTGTGGAATTTCATGGTCGGATCACTGCCTGCAATTTCATTTCCAGCTTTGTAATTCAGTTCAGTTTATTGCTAACGATCCCATCACCATATGCTATCACTTTGCCTTTCACGGGATCTTGGTGAACATTCTTGGTGAAGGTTATTTTCAAGCTGATTATCTTTTAGAGCTAACGCTAATCATTGTGGATTGTGTTGGATTTGTTGTCAAAAAATTGGGAAAAAACTAAGGGGCATGTTTCATTTTCTCATATTGTTATGTTGTCGGATTGAACCTATGAGTTCTTCCATAATCTTTTGAGGACAAAAACCCTCATTCAATTTCTAGTTTCGAATTTGAGAGATAATCCCAAGCTAGATTGGGGTGATTTCATTCTAGAGATCACCATTGTGCTTCAAATTGAGTTTCAGTTTTGGATGTTGTTGAGATGAAGGTCTATTCAGTGTTTTGAGGTGTGTTGGGTGGAGTTTGAAGAGATTTTTCCAGTATTTTGCTTGTGGGTGTGTATGTATGCTCATTTTCTGGGTTTCCAAAGCATCAACAACAATGTTTCAGTTCTGATTTGTCCAAAGTACAGCAGCAAAAAGGGTGTTTTCAGACCTGTATCAGCCTTCTACTTCATCCATTCAAGGTATTATGCTGCTATTTCATAGCCGGGTTATTGGGTACATGTTATTTGGTGCTATTGTGGTGTGTTTCAGTAGTTCTTTACATCAACACTTTACATCAGCAGTTAATCCTCTTATTTTGGTGTTCATGGTGCATATGTGCTAACTTTGTAATGCTTTGGATGGTTATATTACTGAAAGCTTCAATTTCTATGCACTTTATTTTGTAAGCATTGGATGGTAGTATTGCTAGTGGGTTTAAATTTGTTATTGTTGATGTACTTACCCCACATAATAGGTGGTAATATTGTAATAACTCACCATTAAAAAGTGGAAGAAGCATGATTAAATGTCCTCAAACATTGTATAAGTTTTCTCACTGAAAAGTGGAAGTTCCTTGTAATTCTTGCTGAATATGCGGATGATTTCTTTCTTGTATTGTTTATGCATCCCACTGAATAAGTGGTTTGGCTGGCTTGCCGCCTGATGCTTCTTTCCAACAACTTGTAAATCAATGAATTGTAATCTTGACACTGTATGCTCTTACCTTGCCCAATCTGGGATTTGGGTAATTAGAAACTAGAAAGGATGTTTTTATGCTTTCATTTACTTTGAGGCTAATGTATTTTCAAAAGAAAAATTGAGGGTGGTTATTATGATAGGGTTATGAGTAGTCACCTTGTGTCTACCTTAACTCTTAATTAAGTTATATGATCATTAATATAGTCTTATATAGGTAGTTAAGTTTGCCTAGATGGCATCCAATTCATAGGTAGCATATATATAGGGGCTAGTGGTTAGTTTACAATCACCATCTTGTGAGTACTTCTTGGAGACTTTTGGAAGTTTTCCCTCTCGAAATGGCTTAGTACTCTCAAGTATTATCAAGTATTTGCAGCATATTTCCTATTATATTTTTCTCTTGTGCAAGTTATTTCATTGTAGTAGCCACCTTTTGGACTTAAGGTGGAACTTTTCCCTGGCCTTGTCACATTAAAACATTGCTGATTTTCAACTGATTTTCAAGTGTTTTTGAATTGGTGTCCTTTTATATTCCCTTTGCCACCTTTGAGTATGGTTTCATATCCTTTTCCCCACTTTATGATTGCATGGAAGAACTTTCTAGTTATTTTTCCCACTTTTTGTTTTTTGGGTGCAACTTTGAGATGGCAATGCCACTCCAAAATGGTACCAAAGTCTGATTTCTTTCCCTCAAAAAGTAGGTATTGATCAATAATGATCTTAACACCTTTTGGGCTGTTTAGATACAATTTGGTTGGCACTTGCCACCTAGAAGAGTGTTTGGTTGAGACTTAAAACGATTTTCCTTGTTTTGGTAGAGATTAATAATGTATATGCCACTTTAAGGAGCATTCGCACAGATTTGTTTTGGCAATGCCTCTTTGAAATGGCACTTAGTTAGACAAATTCTCTTCATCTTTCATGAGGTGCACTTTGTCCCACTCTTTGCTACTTTTGAGCATGATTTTGCACTAGATTTGCCACTTCCAAATGGTGCCACACTTTGACAACTAAAAGCATTTAATCCTTGGACAGAATTCCTTGAACACTTCGTCCTCATGAATAGGCATAAGATTGAGGTGGCTCTGCCACTTGAAAAGTGTGTCAAAGTGAAACATGTCTTTTCTATGCTTTCCTAAGTGTGGATCTGTGCTAGCTTCACCACTGAAATAAGATGTTGGAGGAGTTTAATTAGCCATTTGCCAATTTCAATTTTAGACCCAATTCTTGGCCATCTCCATCTCTTTCTTTGCACTACCAAAGCCACTACCATTCACAAACTTCTTCATCTTTCACTCAGAATAGTTCAAGTTCAGGAAATCTGCAAGATTTGTTAGTTGAAAAACTAGACCATGACTAGATGACCTTGAAATTTGACAGGAGGGAAAACTCAGTTGACATTGATAGCACAACAAGGATGATCTGATTAATGACAACAAATGGACCAACGGCAGTACAAAAGCTGAGTTTCGTATGAGTACAACAAAAATCTTGACTCCCATATGGCAATTACATTGATGAGTGGGTGGTGCTTTAGCCCCATCCACCTATCTGTGATTATAGAATACCTTGTTTTCACCCATGTTGCTTCCATCTCTGCTAACAAGTTAATTTTTTCGTAGTTATTATCAAGAATGGGGATTCTTAAACTGGTTTCTCTTGGGGGCACAAACTATTGGCATGCTTTACTAGCGTTATAGAATGCCTCATAATAAGGAGATTGAGCAATATGAAATGGTATATCATTGATAAATATTTTTTTTCCAATTGTATAATATTCCTTCTCACGTGCTTGCACATTATACAAATATGTAGAACTGGGTTTGAACTTTAAGTATTCCTCTTTCATTTGGATGATCCTCCTTTCAATTTCACATGAATGTTTGGAACTCTACGAGCTGAAGAAGGAACCCTAGAAGAATTCTATCTGAAATCCTAGAAGGGTTATAGGGGCATTAGATGCAAGAGGATAAGGAGGGCCCCTATTTAATAAACTTTTCTTTTCATCTCTGTGATTAATTAAAGGTTTTTCACAACTAACCCCATGAGTTGTATGTGTAAAATATGTGCATTAACCTTGGTGATGCTTCTCTTCCAATCATCATTGCAAAGATCGCATTTCACATAGTGACTCACTTGAATTCCATTACTTGTTTTGAGTCAAGAACAATCACAAAATGAAAATTTTTCTTAGTTTGAATGATCCCCTTTCATTTGACTTCAACAATGGTTGTCGACAACTGAATTTAGTGGCTCTCCAACTAGCTTGTTGTTTATGTTTGAATGCCATCTTCAACCACCTCACTTCCGTTCCGTATTTCTAACATTTCAATTTCCTTGTTACTGTTTAAAATCGTGTCATATACTTCTGAAAAAAATAAACAAAATGGCAAAATGCTTAATTTCTAAAAACATAAAAATATGCAAAAATAAAAATAAAAATGGCTAACACAAAAATGTTCTGTGAATGCCTCGTTTGGCTGCAAATTTTTCCATTTTCCTACAAATTTCTTATCTCTTCCTTCCCCTCTTTTCCTATTCTATACGAATGATTTTGATGAAAAAGTGGGTTTGGGGGTTCCTTTACGGGATCCCTAACCTTTTTAAATTCTGTATTATTTATTTATTTATATTGTTTTAAGTTTCAGGGCTGAAAGGTATTGAGGATGTGGAGAGAGGAAAACCGAGGACATGGGGGGCACATTCCATCTCCAAATGGAACCTGTGCCTCTACAGGGCTAGGGATAAAATTACCCGTGGAAAACTAGTATACACTATCATTCTTCAAGGAGATAACCTGTTGCAAATAAAAAGTTCCTCAGTGCATTGTCCAACTGAGTTTTTGTCAAACCCCTTTGTCTCAAGAGTACCTCAAGATTATTTTCTATATTAAAAGACATAAATCTCAGTATTATTTCACCTCGTATTTCTCAAGATGTTGGTATTTCAAAACTACTTACCCTCGTATCCACTTTGCTCCATTTTTCAGTCTCTGGTGTTTTTAACCATGATAAATTTCTATTGTTATTATATGTGATTTGGAGTCCCATTGACGTACTTTGTTCATTGGTGGATATAAGGTAAGTCCTTTCTATGTGGTTCAAAACTTTGCATGAGTTATATTTTTGATGATTTCTATATAATATTGTGTATGCCATCAAATTCTCATCCTTAAATGGAAACTATGTTTTACTTGAATTCGTTAGATACCTGTTGGCGTTTAAATTCGCACCTCTGGAATGCGGATTTGAAAACGGACAGCTATGCACAGATAAACTGCTCTTCAAATTAGGAGGGGAAGCTCCCTCTTGCTGATGGTATTCAAGAAAGTAAACTAAAACTAAGTTGCCTATCTTTTGATCAGCTAGAGCACAAGGTTTATAAAACACAAACGCCGCAGCTGAGATTTTCTGATTTAAGAACTTTAACTACGACTAACTTAAACTAAAGACGTTTCTAACTTCTCAAGTAATAAGCAGAGCAAGAGAAACTAGAAATGAACAAGGCAGATTTTCTGACAAAATACTTCAATAAACTCTTTCTCAACGAACATCTACACACTTCAATGTAAGTTGAAATCAAGATCATAAAAGTAAAACACCAATAACGGAAATCAGAGATTTTATATCAAGGCAAAGGAGGCTCATGATTTTATTACTCGAACTTCTGGAACAAAACTCACTTCTAACATGCCTTGAATAAGAAATTGCAGCTAAAGAGGCTTGCAATCTTATTCTTAACACAATAGAAAACAGCAATTACACTAACTCCTTGTTGGCTAAAGAGGCTCAACAATTTGCTATCACAACACAATTGAACGACACTTGAATAACAAATAGAAGGCAAAATAGGCTCAGCATTTTGTTATCACAATAACCGTTAAAGGAACTAAATGAGCAAAGGCTCTTATTTATAGAGAAGCAGAGGAGTAGGGAACCCTAAAATCTCCTTGCTTTCACAATCTAGGGCTTGCTCAGCAAGCAAGCTTTATTACTAAATCTAGAAAGATAAAACCCTAAAAAGCAGAAAAAGCGGAAAACGCCAACTATTACATCTTATCTTCTTTCTATCCTCAAAGAATGGATAAGGATTATTCCAAGAATAGAAAGAAAGCGGGAAAGAAAGCTTCTAGAAGAAAGCTGCTTTAAAACTCGATCACATCCGCTAGGAAGTTTGAGATTGTGTCCCGGTTCGGTGCATCTATGCCAACTAAGGCAATATTCTGATTCTCCAAGATCTCTTCGCCTTTTGTGATCAAACCTAGAGGATCTTTCACTTCTTCAGTTGCTTTATGAGTTTTGTTCTTGAAAAACATCGCTGCCCCAAAAGATGACTCACAAATTTGATAACTTGGCGGCTCTGCAACTTTATGCTTTTGACACTTCGCTTGATTTCCATCAGAAGAGTATTGCAACTCTTTTTTGATACCTTTCCCTTTTCTCATATCACACCTTCTCTCGTTCTTCAGCTGAGATGATGAAGTTTTAACATAGTGCTGATTTGGTCTTAAACTCGAGGGGAGTGTACTCCATATTGAAAACCTTGAAGAATGACTATAAACTCGCCTATGTTCAGACAAGTTTTGAGCAACCTTCTATTTTTAGAATGCTGGTTTTTCGTCTTCGAACGGACAAATTTTGGAAATTTTTCTGAGATATGGGTTTTGCTCAGAATCTCGTTGCAAGACAACCCAGATCATCCGTTTTTGAAAATCTTGAATTTTGACTGAAAAAGCAGCAAACCCTAATTTCTTCAATTTTTCACCGAAAAAGCTGGCACCTGGGTTTTGTTCAGAAAACAATTTGGAATGAACCCAGTTGATTAGATTTGTAAAACCCTGACGTTTGATCGAAAAAGCAGCCAACCCTTAGGTTTAGAAATTTTCTTGAAAAAGCTGCGATATGGGTTTTCTTCAGAAGACTGATTGGAAAGGACCCAGATGGTTGAAATTTGAATGCACTGAGGTTTTCACTGACATGCAAAATAAAAGCACTTGCTGCAACTTGATGAAGTTCCTGAAAAAATTCTTCAGAAGATAGAGGCAAAAGACCCAGATGACTGAAAAATTGAAAGCCTTGGCCTTCTGCTTGAAAATTTTGATCTTCTGGAACAAAAAGAATGAAAAAGCAAGGGTTTATGCTTGCTGGTCTGAAAAATCTGATGTAAAACCAGCAACTATGGATTCTTTAATCACAAAAATTCTTCAAACTTGCTGCTCCAACTTTCTCCTCTGGATGCTACCTGCAAAAATAATGAAAAATACATGAAAAAGAAATGTTAAATAGACTTAGGGTCTGATTTAGGTTTTGCTTTCTTTTTTGCTTTTATTTCAAAACCCTAAATCTCAGCCCCTTGAATTTGGACGCCATCCTCTTCTTCTTGCAAATTTTGAAATTTTGAAAATCTTCAAAAATCTTCTAAGGCATGAAACTTTGGGCGCCTTTCTTCAAGAGGGGCGCCTATTTCCACCAGTGTTAGTCAAAATTTTGATATTTTCAACTTTTCTCAATTTTAACATGCCACTTCGCCACTGATTTCTCGTTGATAGGTTTACCCGACAGGCGAGCTGAGTGGTTCACGGCGGAGCCTGTCTGATTCTGAAGAAGACGTTCTGGAGGCACCTCCGGCTAAAAACTTGATTTCGACCTCCGAATTCACGGGAGGCTTTTCCTTCTAGGGGCGCTCAACTTCTTCAGTGTTAGCCATTTTTCTGATTTCCAAGTTCTTCCTTCTCCGTTTGATTTTCTGATGAGTCTTCGATTCCGGGAGCTACGCTGATCCGACTGACTGTCTGAATGTTTCGTTGGATAGCCAGACTGATTTTGGTGAGGCCTTCTTGGACGTTACTTTTGCGAATTCCATCATTTGGAGGCTTTAAAGTTTGGGCGCCTTTCTTCAAGGGGGGCGCCCAGTTTCATCAGACTTAGAAAATTTTTCAATTTATTCATGTCTTTCACTTCTTCGGGCGACCTTGTTGAATCTTGAGCTCCGGGCGTCGGATTGACTGATGGTTGTGCTCATTGCGAAGCTGAGAAGATTTTAGGAGGGGTCTTCTGGAAACACTTCTGCCAAAAAGCATCTTTTAACCCTTCAAAAGCTTGGGCGCCTATCTTGACTGGGGGCGCCCACTTTACCAACACTTAGTTTATTTTTCACCTTT
This sequence comes from Sequoia sempervirens, assembly GCA_007258455.2. NCBI lineage: Eukaryota > Viridiplantae > Streptophyta > Pinopsida > Cupressales > Cupressaceae > Sequoia > Sequoia sempervirens. The sequence goes on from VDFB02093278.1 coordinate 14,593, forward strand.
TTCACCTTTGCTTTTAGATCTCTCTTTTCAACTCTCATCGGACCTTCTGTTCAGCTCTTTGAATCTGGTGACTGCGAACTCCGTTTGTCGTGCTGGATAGCTCGTTGGAAAGCCTGTTGCATTATGAAGACATCCCGTTATAACCTTGATTGCAATTTCAACTGTTTGCACCCTTGAAAAGTTGGGCGCCTTTCTTCAACTGGGGCGCCCAGTTTCTCCAGACTTAGAAAAATTTTCAATTTATTCTTCTTCAAGTTTCAGATCTTCATTTTATACCTTCCACTTTGACTTGAATTTGCTGGAGACTGGATTGTCGGATTCTCTGACGGGGATATCCATCGCGAAGCTGACTGAAAACTGAACAACTTTCATTGGAGACCGTAACCCTAATTCCTTCATCTGGTACCCTAAAAAGGTGGGCGCCTTTCTTCACTTAGGGCGCCCAAACTCAGCAGTGTTAGAAAATTTTCAAGACTTTTCAACTTTCTTCCTCGTTCCTCGTGCATGTTCATCGTTTCACCTTCTGCTGGAAGTTTGAATGCTAACATTGACGCCTGGCAGTCAGATGACCTCCATTGATGACCTCGGAACTCCAGATATGCTTCTGAAAAAGCTGAATAGACCCAATAGGGCAAAACTGATTATTTTAAGATTCTGACTGCACCAGCCTGATACGGACACATTTTGAGCCAATCAAAATCGTTCGACCTCGGACCAACTTTCTATTTTTAGAAAATATCCGGTTTGAAGAAACCCAAAAAACCAAAACGTTACTATTTCGAAATTTCTAAAAATAGCAGTTTTCCTAAAATTTAGGGATGAAAAACTGAGATCTGGGTTTTGTAGGTTAAGTTGCTCTTAGCAGACCCAGATCGTCAGAAATTGAAAATTTTGCGTTTTAACCTCTCATGCAAGACATGCACACCCAAATTTTGACCTTTTTGACTGATTTAACAAGACTTTGACTCATTTCTTCAAAATATCTAAGTGTAACAAAAATTTTAATTTTGGGGTACAACAATACCAACACCTACTTTTTGTAACTTTGTTTAGAATATTTTTAGAAATGTCACAAGTATCTAACAGAGACCCCTCATGCATAAGAGGTGGGACTACTAGACAAAAGACAACTTATTCAGCATCTTGATATTTATGTTCATTTGGTTCCCACTTCATCTAGGCATGTAATGACATAAGGAGATAGTAAAGCAAACCAAATGCAAGGGTGTGTCAAACCGAGTGTTTCCATTTCAAAGGGACAAAACAGAAAAATAACTAATCTGTATGGTGATAACGATGAAAACCAGATTCCTCTTGTCTCAAGATAAGAAAAAAATTAAAAATAGAATGGTTAGGAACCAAAAAATCAATGTCTTGGTTTGTTTATAAAAGATGGTCATCATAAAAAAGCTTTTGGATATGGATTTTCAACTGAAGCTTTATTTGAAATAAATTTTTTCCTATTTTCCTAACATTCTTCTTAACCAAAAATAACCTATCCGATTGAGAGTTAGGGAATTCAACCTACTCACATAATGCTTTGTAGGCTTAACAAAGAGCCATCGCTATACAATTATAAACTTCTTACATAATTATCTAGGTTAATTAAATAATTAAAATATTTAAATAAACAATCAGCCTAAATAAATGAGTTTGAACTGGAAATAATAAATGTTAAATTAATTGAAGAAATTAAATAAATTTAAATGCAATATCTAGTTGGATTTTGGAGATGGGAAAATAATACTGAAAATGCTAACTGATTCACTGCAATGCTAGAATTTTAGGACTTGATAAAACAAGTATCTTAGAATTTGCATACTAATTGTATTTTGCTTTGGTTCAAATTCATGTCTACAAACTTGATCTCCACACCTACAAAAATGAACTGGCATATGGACTTAAACCTATACCTACAAGAATGAAATAACAAATATCTGACTATTGGAATTCCTTGCCTTGATTTCCTAATATCTAAATCTCAATAAGGATTCACAGTGTTAAAAAACACTTTTGTGAAATTTTTTGGATTGTGAGGCTCATGTTCTCATTGGTCAAACCCCTAGGATTACTGTTTCAATAACTTTGGAACAACAATTGAGGAAAACAAGCAAGCATGTAATATGCCTAGAATGATTAATGTTTTGGTAGTGCTGCTATAACGCTCTTAATGTAAATGCTATTTTGATAACTCCTAGATGTCATAGCATTCTTCGATGATTTCAAATGAATGAAGACAACAATATAGTGCACAAATCAGCACAAATGTGTGCTAGGTCTACTCACGATGGCTAGTGGGAGGAGTTGGTCATATTTAATTTGAATTTCAAATGTCAAAGTTCCGCGTTCAAATCCATGACTATAAAAATGGCTTAGTTCAAGGCTGCCCCTATGGGTCTGATCCAAGATAGCGAGTGGGAGATCTAGGGATTGGGATCAATCTCTAGGAATGAATGACAATGGGAGTCTAGATAAGGTGATGTCATAAGCCAAATTCATGCAAAAATATGTCACTTCTAGTCTTGTTATTGCATTAAGGACACTAATCAAAGAGAGTCCAAAATATAAGGGAAAAGGGCATGGATATGCAATTTTCACCATTACAGTATTCTTAGTTTTGTATGACTTAGAATTTCAATCTTTTGACTAACCTCTAACTAATTTAATCCGCATATGTGGTTGATTGTGCAAGTAATTTCACCTGTTTTGGTAATATGATTGCATACTCCTAAATATGTTTTATTTAAAAATTCTTCCCTTGACTTATAGAGGCTGAGAAATATTTTGATGTTCCTTTCTTGGATATGTTTATTCAAGCTTAATTGAAATTTCCATTGGCATAGTTTAGTATCTAAAATACAAAGGAGATGGTTGAGATTTTGTTTTCATCATACATTGTGTCCATGAGAAAATGTCAACAAATCCGACTTTGCTTTATGAAACCTCATTTTCAGGTTCTAATGGACATGAGATCCCTCATTTGATGTGCATTTTCCTTCAGTCCTCATTTATTTTCCTTTAGGAAATGATATTGGGTTATCTTAAATTAATTATTAAAGACAATAGTGGTGAAAAAGAGCAAGCTTTACTAACTCATGTTTCATTAGAGATAGGAAAATAAGCTTTTGAGAATGCACCCCTATATTATGAAATTAAATTTTATAAGATGATATAACTTCATTTTAATTTCAAACATATTGTATTCGAGCAGACTAATGTATCCACATGTGCAACATGCTGTTCTTATGTTATCATCATTTGTTAATCCATTTCCCAAGGCTATAATGATAATTAAGAGTGAGTGGAAAACAAACGAGAGTGGATTTTAAACAAAAAAGACTGAGTGATGTGTGCTACTGAATCGGTTAATTTACTTTTCGTATTTCTATTTATATTAGATTTGATTGTGTTGTAACTTGCTTTTTTTTTGTTTTGAAAGTTGAAAGTAGATGAAATGGTAATATGACGCTTTGCAAGGATTTTGTAACAAATAGATAAGAGTTTTTTTCATTCGTGCAATATAAAATTGTCACACCATAATATCATTTACTATACGTGGGTGGATAATATTTCTTGTTTAAAAAAATCATAATACTTCTAAAAGGAATAACAGCCTATGTAGTCACTTCACATGGTGTCAACCGATAGAAGATCAAGTAAAGGGCAGTTCGCAAATTTGGTGTAAAAATATGAGCAAGTTCTGGAGGGAAACATTAGAATTTGTTTTAACTTGAAATTATTGTTAATTTTGATTGGTCAACAATGTCTAGACTAACTCCATGTTAATTACAGATTGAAAGCTAAAATAACCTGCCTTAAACATGACTAATAAGATTGTTAAGATGAACCCACGTTGCTTATGTTTGATTTCCCCCAAAATATTCCATCTGCAATCGGCTCCTTTTTTTAAGTCCCAATGTTCTCCGTTTTTTCTAGAATCCATTTACTATGATCGTTTGTTATGTCATTAGCAGGAGTTTTTTTTCTTTTCCTTCTGTTGATAATTTGTGCGGGTTACAGGGGAAGAAAGGAGTATGGATAAAAGTTCCAATCACACATGCCAAACTTGTTCCTGCTGCAATTGAGGTGAATGTATTTTTTTCACAAAATTCCTCATTGATGATGCATGCAAAATTTAAGTTTCATTCTATTAGAAATATCTTGGTTTATGCAATGTGGTAATATCTTGGTGCAAAGTGGTAAGAAAGTGATAGGGTTGCATAAATTATAATATAAAAAACCTTGGGTCTTTGGAACAAACATTAAGCGTTTCCCTAATTGCTATATTTCACAACAACCCAATATTATTTATACTAATCAACTACTTAAATATTTCTGTGTTTTCTGGTTTACTCTAAGCGATGATTTGGACTCCTACTGTTAAATTAATACACTAACAATGGCATTATTTAAATGAAACATAACAGTACATACCAATTGATTGCAGACAAATAACCACAATTGCTTTATTCCAAGGTAGCATTTGTTACAATCAAGTAAAATACGGAAAAGACACCTCATAATCTTCCATTTGTTAATGGAAAAGACCATCAAAGGAACTTGTTTCATCTTCTAAACATGGATGCACTTCCAATATTCCTTTGGCATTTCACTCCATGGGCCCTTGATCACTCTTCTCTAGCCACCCTTTACCCAGAGTCTGATGATGAATCTATGGAATCTGCTTGAATCGCAAAATTTATTGCCAGTCCCAATACATTTAATCAAAATATGCTTGAAAAAAGGTAACAAAAAAAGCGAGAATCATTCACCAAAAATGCTAAAGGAATATAATGGAGGCTAGGACTGGTGGTTGTGTTTTTAGTCACTGTTGCAAATCTGTAACCTCCTTTCATGAATTATGTTCTAATTTTCTGCTGCCTTGGTCAAAGTTTGGAGAAAGAAGCATTGATGATGTGAAATTCTAGTCACTCATCTCTCTATGAATATTGTTTATTCCATGCACACGATATTTTCAACATTACTACTTTTAGATTGATTACTTAAATATCTAATGGTTTAATGCTGAAATGGTCAAATTTCAATTTTATACCTCATTTACAAGAAAAAATGGTAAATAGTTGTCCTATTTTAATTGGAATTTTTTTATATTGTTAACCATCTGATGTTTAAGAATAATCCATTTAAAGATTTGTTTACATGTGAATACTTTCAAGTGTTAATGTGTTAGCTCATGTGCTCAACAGGAGGGCTTTTGGTATCATCATGCAGAGCCAACATATGTGATGCTTACTTATTGGATCCCTCAAACCTCTTGTACACTCCCACCCAATGCTTCTCATCAAGTGGGAGTTGGGGGTTTTGTGCTCAATGATAAAAACCAGGTATGCATGTCAGTGCATCGTAATGTAAAATGAAAAGATAGATACTATAGTTATTTTGATAGGAAGATTAGGATGTGCTGCAGTTAATTTTTTTGTAAATCAAAGTGGCTATTATATTTTTAATGCAACTAAATTTTGGTGATTGGACCACTAAATCTATCGTGGAATCAGGTGCTAGTGGTACAGGAAAAATATGGACCTTTTAGAGGTACAGATGTTTGGAAGATTCCAACAGGAGTGATTCATCAGGTATGTCCTATCTTTCTTGTGTAAGAAGACAAAAAGCATTTAAAATCACTGTTCAAAATGATGATGGATCTGGACTTGCTACGACATGAATCTTCCATCTGCACTGTTCCATTTTGCTCAACAGGGTGAAGATATTTTCAGTGGAGCAATTAGAGAAATCAAGGAAGAAACAGGGGTAAATGATATTAGACTGAAGCTAATGGTTGATTTTAAAAGCCACTGCAATCAAATGATATTTATGATCTCTGGCATCTAAGCTTGTATTATTTAATAGCAGTGGTGTCAAATTTTTGAAGTGGTGTTTAACGTTTGTTTTTTCTTGGAGATAACAGATTGATACACAGTTCATAGAGCTGGTAGGATTTAGGTGAGGAATCTCTTTTTCAGATAGAGAAACCAAGTAACGGCATTCCCCATCTTATTTATCACATCTGGATCTGAATTTTTCTGTTGTTGACAAATAAGACTAAATATTCTTTCCATTTTGGGATTTTACATTGGTTTGAACTCCAGACATAGCCACCACGCAGCATTTGAGAAGTCAGATTTGTTCTTTCTTTGTATACTGCGGCCAATTTCTTCTGAAATTGTTGTGCAAGAGTTGGAAATTGAAAAAGCTCAGGTGAGTCCCCACGTTTTGCTAATTACATATATTGATTCCAATTAACAGATCCTCAATTTTGTTTGTAATTTTCTTGCTCACGTTGTCTGTTCAGTGGATGCCAATGGAGGATTTTTTGTCTCAACCCCACTATACGGAAAATTACAGTCTAAAGAAAATGCTTGATATATGCATTGCAAGCTCAAAAAAAATATACACGGGATTTTCTGCCGTTCAAACAGAGTCATCGATTTCCAATCTTCCAACTGTCTCCTATTACAATATCGCAGATGTTAGTTGATGCAATTCATTACATGGTTCATGCCCCCAATAATGTAATTGTTTAAATTTTTACCAAAAAGATGAACTCTTACTCCATGTAAATTATTTACTGTTCTTATAAAAATGGGGTGCTTTTATATGATTCCACGTCTTTATCTTCTTCTTTAGTGCGTGATAATGTTTGCAAGAGATTATTAATGTTACTTTCATTGTGTTTCTGAACACATTGCTATGCTTAAGATTCTCGATTATCCGACGATGTTAAGAGCAGCCACCTCAACTATCCCTTATCCCTTCGTTTGATTAAGAAGCTAGATTGGCTCTATCAGACCACAGTTGTATTCAGTTCATAGGGAATTTTATATGTAGAGAATGGTAAATGTAAAAGCACCACATTTGTGAAGGTTTTTAGTGCTCACCCCGGTTCCAATAAATTTAATTAATCCATATATCTAATTTTAGTTTGTTGTATAGTATGAAACACTACAGATTGAAACCAATCACAAATGTCCAGCCATATCCCTTCATGGTGCCTCTTGCCCTAGTGTGGATCATTCCTTACTACACTCCATTTCAAATCACAGTGTGAGTCATCCTAGCCTTGCATCCAACACTCTGTTAAATTTTTCATGAATTAGCTAGAAGTCGAACCTAAGACCTTCCATTTGGTGGTGGGATGCTCTACCACTGAGCTACTGACCCTCCTTCTACAGTGTTTAATATTGCATGAAAAGCAAAGATTCAAACCCAAGACAACCTATTTGCTAATTTTTGGCCTATCGACTGGTTTGCAACTTAGGCTACTGAATGCATGTTTCCTGCATTTAGAATCTAGACAGCTGCCTTCAATATGATTAGCCTCAACTACTTTTGTATATATTAACTCATAGAAGTATATGACATGATACTTGAGGACTTTGCAAGCATGAACGGTTGAAATGTAATTTGTAGGGACTTCTAATGGGATATTCACGATAAAATGAGATGCTATTAGAGGACTGGGCCGTGTATAATCAATATGTATTGAAGTGCACTGTGATGCAACTGATTTCTTGATGGGTTCATGTTTCTCAGGGACGACATTTCATGCCCAATTGCTTTATAGGGATAAGATTTTGTTGCGTCTCAATTTTGATCAGAATATAAAATCATAAACGAGCCCCTTATCTAGAATTTACAAATGAGCAGAGTGTTTTGTAGAAATGTGTGCCATGGATTGTGATAAGGCTTTTACTTTGGTCAATATTTTTTTATCCGTGTGAAAATTGCAGATTTCAATGCACGTAATATTAATTTCCCAGATTAGGATGAGACTACGTATGAGCAGAAAGGGGTTTAATGACTTTTTTTTATTATCATAAAATTAAAATAATATAATTGTGATATTGCTATCAGGATTCAACCGTGCAGTTTTATGAGTCAAACTCATTGACCCATGTTTCTTGAGTAGTGGTTCACAAGAACCCATCTCTTATGATAATGAATGGTCCACTTAGCACTCATTGCATCTAGGTGATGCTCATAGAGGTGAAGCATTGGGCCTTCCCGAGAGGTCACCCATCGCAATACTACTCTAACTCAAGCGCGCTTAATCATAGAGTTTCTCCAAGGTTAAGCTCACTTAGCTTGCAACCCCATTTGCAAAACCTTCAACAAGTGATGTGCCTTATGAACCATTCCTTATAGAGCCCCTTTAGCTCATCAATTGATAAGTAGGAGGCATTTTCCATAGCGTGTCAAATTGTGATATTGCTATCAAGATTCAACCGTGTAGTTTTACGAGTCAAATTCATTGACCCATGTTTCAGAAGGCACAACACGGTTGAATCCTGATAGCAATATCACAATTTGACACGCTGTGGAAAATGCCTCCTAATCAATTGATGAGCTAAAGGGGCTCTATAAGGAATGGTTCATAAGGCACAACACTTGTTGAAGGTTTTGCAAATGGGGTTGCAAGCTAAGTGGGCTTAACCTTGGAGAAACTCTATGGTTAAGCATGCTTGAGCTGGAGTAGCACTGGGATGAGTGACCTCCCGGGAAGGCCCAGTGCTTCACCTCTGTGAGCATCACCTAGATACAATGAGTGCTAAGTGGACCATTCATTATCATGAGAGATGGGTTCTTGTGAACCACTACTCATGAAACATGGGTCAACGAGTTTGACTCATAAAACTACATGGTTGAATCTTGATAGCAATATCACAATTTGACACACTGTGGAAAATGCCTCCTACTTATCAATTATATAATTGATAAAAAACCGATGTCACAAAATTACAATAGATTTCAGTGGTGATCAGACAGGCAGGAAGCCTAACAACCAAAGAAGCTTTGAAATTACACTATTACAATCGATTTGGTCCAGAGCACCAAGAGTCACAAGTGTGAGAATTTAGGAATACTGGTACACAATTGCACAAGTTGAGATGAAGGATAAACTGTGAATAATTGCCTTGATTAATAGGTTAGGAATGAGTACAAAATATATAGTAGGAAATGAGTCATCTAGAATGGCAACTGCTAACTAGAAAATAGGCATGCAACTCCATGTAAGATTGCACGACTAAGCAATCATTATCCCAACAACTTAACAAGTGGCAAACTTATCTAGAAGAATATTCTACACTAACACCCCTCATTAAGTGTAGCTAGGTGAAGAGAGAGATATGGGTTCAGGCAACAAAGCCTCATCATCTACCCAATTACAAAGAGGAAAGGAGAAAACCCAGTGAGAAAAAAAAAAAAACTCCTAACCGTTTATTCAAACTAAAGATGAAAGTTGCAATCGCTGATGAAGAGCTACAAATGAATCCACACTGCAACAGGATTATATTAGAGTCATAGAAACCACTACACGAGTACCTTTGGAATACTCTTGAATGCTCAAAATTGCAGTTGTACATATTCTGCACAACTCATCTGGATGAATAGGTACACGGTCTCTGAATACAAAAACTGATCGTCTGAAGACAAGATTTGATTTTGTAGAGATGTGTTCTGAACTGGTTAATTGTATAGGCACCCTCTGGTTGGTATAAAGCCAAAAAAAGAGAGAAGCACCAGGCCCCTGTGGCTACTGGTTGGAGGAACAGTGTGGAGCTCGACTGTTAAATAACAACTTTTAATATTCTAAGTTTGTTTATTTATGAAGCTTAAATACAACCTATACTAGATGCTTAAATCAAAACCCCCACGAGGAACTTTATTAAGGTTTGATTTATTACAATGCCCAAAGTTCTTAGTACTTTTATCATGAAGTGTTTTTGATTAGCACATATAGTTTCAAAAAAGAACTAAAACAAAAAATAAATACAAAGCATGCAAAACTAAGGGGATATGCATGCATCTACAGATTTACATTTGACTCCATGGTTTCTTGCAAAAAAGATCTTAGCGCCTTAAAATAGATCTAAATTTACACATGCAAGAGAGATCGACTTAGCATGCAAATTGTCCTTTTAGAAGTTTCAATGCCTCAATACGACAAGTAGTAGATGAATTGTGGCCTTCAATCGAGCCACAATCTCACTCAACACTTCCTTGCACTCAAATTAACATGGTAATAAATTCGCACAATATAAAATGAATTTGCACTCAAACTCAACTCACCTTTGATACCATGTGAGAATTCAGGAATACTGGTCGAGTTGCAAATTACACAATTGCACAAATTGAGATGAAGGATAAACTGTGAATAATTGCCTTGATTAATAGCTTAGAAATGAGTACAATATATATAGTAGGAGATGAGCCATTTAGAATGACAATTGCCAACTAGAAAATAGGCGTGCAACTCCATGCAAGATTGCACGACTAAGCAATCATTATCCTAACAACTTAACAACTAGCAAACTTATCTAGAGGAATGTTCAAGGCAGAATATTCTTCACTAACATCTAGTAAATAATTAAGCACAAGAGTGATGGATAATTGCAGATTGATTTTTTTTATAGCACAAGAGTAATAGAAGATTATAGGGCATAATCATCATTAAAAGACTTTACTGAAAAATCTCACTAATAAAAACCCATTAAAGTCTTTGCTAAGACTTGCCTTGGTAGGTACTTATCATAGTTATGAGAAGATGGAAATGGTATTGGTACAGGCGATGGGATCAGATGTATTTCGAGAGAACAAAAAAAGAAAGGAAAAGAGGATGGATACTTGCAGAATGAAAATTAAAAATTAAAAAAAAAATTTAATAGATAATTTAATTATAATAAAACATAATTATTGTAATGGTGAAATTTACATAATTTTCATTTAGTTTTAGGTCTATTTTGTTGAAGAGATTTAATACAATAACATATCAATGTTTAGCATGCTTGTGTTAAGTTTATTCCTTCTTTGATCCTTAACCATCCCCATTTATCCTGATCTTTACACATTTTCATACATTTGGAAGACCCCAAAAGAATAATGGGAGGAGAGTGTATGTGTCTTTTACACAACTAGAGTAATTGAGTTAGAGAAACACTTTATTTTAGAGGGTAAAGCTTATAGTAACATTTAGGCCTAATACATGGGTACTTTAGTATTCTTTACAATATCTATTCAAAGAGGAGAAGGTTGAGAAAAGAAGGGAGTTCATCATCAAAATAAATAACAAAAGATTAATAATGGATAAAGCTAAAATGGTTAAGTTATTTATCTCTTAGGCTATCTTTCGCCTCATAGACATTAAAAACCTTCTATTCTATTTTATTTTTGTTTGAGCTTATCCTAGTCACTTTTGCACTTATTCCTACACATTTGCCTCATAATTAGCCAACACTTCCAATTATCCATCCCTAATCCCAAGATTTTGCAATCAATCCCATGATGCTTGGGATTAATCTCGTGTTGCTTGAGATTGACCCATCAAAAATTTAAATTTCACATTGATGATTCTTGTCATTTCTACTAGCTATTGGGAGTTGACTTGGTATGTGTTTATGCAACTATTCATTATGTCTTTCCATTTAAACACATCCATTTGTGCAATTGAACACATCTTCGACATTCAAAAAGTATTTTAAAAATACAAGGGAATAACAAGGAACACTTCGTTTGGAGCACTAAAAAAAACGTATTTGCATTAGAACCAACATATAGGCCATTGTATGTTTGAGTTTGTTGTATCTATTCATTGCCAAAGGTTGTAAAGTTAATTTATCAAGGGGGTTGACTATGGAGAACTTGACCCTCGCAATCCAACAACTTCCCTAAGGCATTTTTTTAAATACCACCAATCCTAATGCATCGTCTAATAATTGAGATTCCAACAAACAAAGACATGAAAGTTTGAAGATTTCCAAATCAAGACTACACTCCAAAGGTCATTTTCATGTTGCTTGAGATCAACCCACAAAAGATTGAGTCTGCTATAGTTCTCAAACAATTGGCATTTCAAAAGCATTAAGTTTTGAACATCGATGAATTGATTATGTGCATCTTCAATACTTATTGGTTTGAAATCTAAGTACCCAAATCCTCTTGCATTTAATTTCTAAAAATAACACTCTTTTTTATCATTCCCAACTCCTTATTAAATCTACGTTAATTGTGTTTTGATTGTATGCATTCATTTAATTGGCCCAGATCTAATTAATTAAGAAGAGTTATAGATTGATAAATCAAAATACTACTTTTAGAAATTAAATTTAGTGTATTAGGGTACTTAGCTCTCATTTTGATGATAGGATATAAGGATTTGATTGACCATAGTATAGAAAATAGGTTCCCTCAGTGTCTTCATTGTCTTGAATTCTCCACAAACTCTACATAATTAGTACATTGAGGGCATGGTAGTGTGTCACATCACTATGTAATTATATGAAGTCATTGCATCAAAATGGTCCCATAACTAAATGGGGATTGGCATGGGTGTGCAAATTTCACTATTATAATATTATAACTTTCATTTAAATTATAATATTACAGTATAATGTAATATCATACTATAATGAATATTATATGATATAACAATAATATTCAAATAGCACATGATTTTTAAGTTAATGAATATGCAGCAAGAATATTGTAATTGTGAAATTTGCATACCATTCCAATTCCTATTTAGTTTTGGGCCCATTGCAAAAATAGCAATATGTGGCATACTTTTTGTGCTAAGTTCTACTCTTTCCTCAATACTATCTATCCTCACACATTTCCATACATATTACCTTATCTACACTTATTCCCATATATTTGTACATTTACTAGCCTTGATCCAATGCACTCATCCTTGATTTCCAATTTCCACATAAGTTCTCATCCAATGTACTCATACATATGTCCTCATCCCTACCTTATCTACAATGATCCATTATGCATTTACTAGTTTTATATTAGATGACTAAGTTTTGTGCTACATCAATTTTTATCCTAATTGTTGTTCCACAAGCTAAGTGTCTTAGTCCCTTGCAATTAATTTCCTAAATTAACATTGGTTGACATGCTTCATCATCCCCAATTTTCATTTTCATTAATCTAGTTTGGTTTATGTAATTTGTAAGCATTTGATTAGATTAGCCTAGATTAGGGAAAAGTTATTCTCCATTAAATTGTTGGTGTTTGATCTGACACCCCCTAGCATTTGACCTAAAGGTTCTATACCTTCACTATTTTTAGGGTTTTAAATTTGCCACTTTTAAATGTATTATCATTTTTTAGATATCCCTAGGATTGGTGTTTCTACACTTTTTATTTCATTGTTACATCTCTCTCTTTAGGGTTTATGCCTTATTTTGTGAGCTTTCTTTTTGTCCACACTACCCACCCTTTCATATGTTATCAAGGCTTCATTTTCAATTTTGATACATCATTAATATTTTTCTTTTAGTATAAAATGGTTTTATTGTGCTTTATTTTCCTTTCTTCACAAACCATATTACATTGTTTGTGCCATGAGCTACTTGTGATCCTATTCTTCCATTGAGGAGTGCTCATCTAAACCCTAATATAGCTTCCCGCTCTAGTAAAAATAAAATAAATTATAATGCTAATTTTTAGAAAAATGGGGATGATTATGATTTCCATGTTGAATATCAATTTTTTTTTGACAAACTTAATAGTTTGTCTCATGTAGAGAATCATATGCAACTAGCAGATGTAGAGAATCCTATGCAACTAGCAGAAATGATTCACAATCTATTTATCAATAAGACACAAGGAGAGTTGGAGTTATTACAAGCTATAGGTTCTAAAATTGCTTCATCTACTTCTTATTTTATTACTTTAACATTACCCCATCTTCTACATTTACTCCTTCCACTAATTGTGTTCCACCCTACCCCCACTAGAGTCCAACTATGGTGTTTATCATTTCCCCACCTTTCCTCGTCGTTATTACTTACCTTTTAACTACAACCCTCCTAAAATAATTGCATCCTACATGATGTATTATACCTCTATTCCTATTTCATCTACCATTAACCCACCTAATATATCTGCCACCCCTCTCTCTTGTGTCATTTACACTTCCTCCTCCATTCCTCCTTCCTAATCCATGACACATATTATTTCCCATCCCATCCCATGACTAATACTTCCCACAATGTGATCCATCCATCCATGGACATGCCATTACCCTTTAACTCAACCTCATTATACCTCCCCCATTATTTTACATACACCCAACACTACCCTTCTCTGTATCACTCCCTTGGATACAATGTTACAAGAAGTAGCCAATTTTAAGAAGGCAATTAATAACAATAAGAAAGATTATATTTCTTATAATCCATCACACTACATGCCATGAGAATTTGTGATGGTTGCATATCCATTGCCTATTGGTTGTGTGGGCCCTTGATTTGAATTGTATAATAGAAAAGGAGAGCCAAATATCCACATACAATCTTTCACAATTGCATGCATATATTTTGCATATGATGATAAGATCTTAGAACAAGTTATTTCCATGAACCTTAAAGGACTTTGCTATCCAATGGTTTTATTCTTTAACTCATGGTAGTTAAAGATATTCATTTGAGAATTAAATCCCATTTTATCATCATTATCTTAGATCATACAAGGAGCACTTAAAGTATACTTAGAATTAGAATCAATATCTAGATCACTTGCATTTCATTTTTGTTAGTCTTTATCACAACCATAAAGTCAGTCTAATCAATAGGTTGATTGAGAACTTGGCCCTTGAAATATAGTGATATCCCCAATGCATTTTTAAATGCAACTAATCAATATTTAGTGAGGAGCAAAGGTCATAGTGCATCGATTAACACAAGTCTAAGCTATGCTAGACTAGGACCATGCATTAGAGATCAAATCTATCTTTAAATTGATTCAAACCAAGTTGTAAGTTTATACAAAATTTTAGAATAGTTTTAAGATTACATGAGAATCCAAACATATGAACCAAGATCTAGGTGAGGTGACAAGCCATAGAAGCTACAAAAAACATACAAAAGATGCAAAATGCAAATAAACTATTATGATGTAAAGGATGTATAAAATTTGCAATACAAAAGATTGATTATAAATATATAAGCCTCCTAGATGCATGAATCAAGGAGATGAATTGTCCAAGAGGTCACAATTTTATTCCACAATCACTCCCAATCATGGGGTCAATTAACTTAGTCTAACTAAGATATACCTTGACTAAATAGAGGTGGAACCTCACTGCCTTTGATCAAGGATTGATGAGGTAGTGGTGGCACTTGAGTATCTTAAGTCAAGGTTTATAAGTGTCATTATTAACTACCCACGTGATGAAAAATAAATATTCTTAATACTCTTAAGTAAAATTCTTAGATCCATAAGATGACATGTCCAAGAGGTCTCAAGTTTAACTCACAATCACTCCCAAATAAGGGGTGAGTTAACTTAGTATAATTGAGATAGAGGTGGCCTTGACTAAATAGAGGTGGAACCTAATTGTCTTTAATCGAGGACTAGTGAGCCAGTAGTGGCACTTGAGTATCTCAAGTCAAGGTTTATAAGTATCATTATTAGTCACTTATGTGATGAAAGTCAAATATTCCTAATATCCTAAGTAAAATTATTGGATGCGAGATAATGTATCTAAGAGGTCACAAGTTTAACTCACAATCACTCATAACTAAGGGCTGATTTAACTTAGTCTAAATAAGATAGAGGCGACCTTGACTAAAAAAAGGTAGAATCTAGTTGCTTTCAATCAAGGATTGACGAGGCAATGGTGGCACTTGAGTATCTTAAGTCAAGATTTATAAGTGTCATTATTAGCTACCCATGTGATGAAAATTAAATATTCCTAATACCCTAATCAAACTTCTTGGATGCATGAATCAAGGAGATGACATGTCTAAGAGTTCACAAGTTTAAATCATAATCGCTTCCAATGAATGGCTGAGTTAACTTAGCCGGACTACGATAGAGGTGATGAATAAATAGAGGTGGAACCTCATTGCCTTCAATCAATGATTAATGAGGTAGTGGTGAAATTTGAGTATCTCATCTCAAGGTGAGGGAAATTATATATTCCTAATATCCTAAGTAAACTTAATAGGTGCACTATCACACTTATGATGAGTATTATTGAAGGTGAAATACAAATATCACACCAAAACCCCTCTATGAGTTAAAAGTTAGGAAGGTAAACATGGGTTTTAGTAAATGTAGCCATGATAGGTACCCATGTACATTTTCCCCCTCACAAAAAGAGCAAAAATCCTATAAGAAAAACTCTTTTTTAATCAAATAAAAGATGAGAAGGATGGTGTAGCCTTTCCCACCTCTTCTACATCCTTGCTCCACAAGATGTGATGCATCCTACATTGGAGATGTAAGGGTGAGACTAAAGGTTGATGAAGATCTATGCACACTAAACAACATTCCTTCCATTAGGAACAAGTAGACCTATAGGTGCAAGTAGAATGTCTCCTTAATCAATGAAAGAAAAAGATAGGATAAAGCACAAGATGTGATAAAACACAAGATGTCTATCTCTAGAAACTATGCACTGATCATCAAGTTGGTGATAAGAGGTGTTAAGATTGGAATGGGTATTACAATCCTAAATAAGATAAAATATCAAACCCATGTGGAAGCTAATGTAGAATAGGCCCCAAAGATGTAGTGGATTTAGTTATTGGATAATTATCATCAAAGAAGAAAGTTATGTCCTCGATAATGTCTTCTAGATTTTAAATATGGGACTCAACAAAAAAATTTGAAAGATCCATCAAGTAGTCATCTTAATGAATGAGAGTTAAAATACAAGAATGTTCATATTGAATATAATCATTGGAATTCCTCAATGAAGCAACGCAAAACTCAATAGATAATACCTATGGAGGTGGAATCCCATGCATGTCATGCAACTACACTACTCATCCCACATAGGATCATCTAGGGTTATAGGATCATTAAGATCTCCATACATCTCCAAATTTTTGTTCCAAAGAGTGCATGGGCACACAATGCACCATATGAATCATTGTGTATACTTGTTAACATCACAATTAATCAATCATAGGACATGATCATTTTTGTTAAATCATTTATGCACTCAAACCTTTGATATATTTTTCTTGGTTCAAGAACAATTCTATAGAGATAGGGAAAGAGGTTCTTCCATCTATGCAAGGAGCTATCCAAGTAGATAATAGAAGGGTGGAAGTTGTAATTAACCATAATAAACATGATAAATCCTCTCAAATTAGTCAAACAATAGACTAACTAAGAGACCCATTCAACAAAATATGATGGTGATACTATAATATAATTACAAATGAGCCATTTTCCCATCATATTCAATATGAGATCTCCCAAAAATGAAAGTGACACTTTAGAAATAGTGAGTAGAATTTTTTCTTGCCAAATTAGCAGGGTTGTCTAGATCTTAGTGTATTATAGATTCTAACAAGAATAATTTACTAAAAGTATAATTTATAGGCATAATGAAAATAATTAGATTGCATCAATGAGAAGTACATGAAAATCATGCTCTTAAAAAACTATAGCAAAAATTATTTCCATATGAGCTCAAATGGAGCCCTGAAAGTTCCCAAAATAAGAATCAATTGTGAGAATATACAAATTATAAAAAAATAATAATCAAGAATAGACTGTGCCACTACAAAGCCACTAAATTTCTACCCATAACTTTTTTTTAAAGTTAAACCTAGATGGCTAACAATGGACCCTCCAAATTCAAGTGATTAAAAATAAAAGAATCAATTAGTAATACTTGTGAGAATATACAAATTATAGAAAAAAAAACAAATCAAGAATAGATTGTGCCACTACAAAGCCACTAAATTTCTAGCCCATAAAAAAATACTTCTAAAGTTAAACCTAGATGGCTAAGAATGGACCCTCCAAATTCAAGTGATTAAAAATAAAATTACATTGGAGAGGGGGGAAAGGAGGGATCAACTAGATAACATTAACATGCCATTATAATTTAGAAATGACCTTAACAAATTCCAAACCATTGTTTTAGATTAAAAAATGTTTGTTGTAAATGAAAAATACAAATTCGCCTCAAAACTATTGTTGGATAATCATAATTAGTCAAGTGTCATGGAATATTCATGGGATATTCTCCTCAATATAAAATCACTTTTCCAAAATTGGGAAACCACTTATGTAGGTGAAACTACCTATTTTAATCAAAACAACCCTAAGAGGAGGGGCACTTATGGATTTTGATAGTGATAAGTGGATTGGTTTTAATAGTTGGCTACTAGTGAGGATTTTTTGTTAATGGGGTAGGGGGGCACACAAATAGAAAGAAAGTGTGGACATTACTAGGGACCTTGGATGGTTTGGAAGAGATCTATTTGTTAGGTCAAGCATGTGAAGGAAGGAATGATTGACATTCACAATGTTCTCAATGCTATTTTTTCTCCATGTATGCCAAGGCTCATAATCAATGAGTTTTAATGGGGTAGAAGGTACCTATAATATACATACATTTGTAATACCTATGTGACTAAAACTAAATTGACCCACCTGCAAATTAAAATTTTAATTTTAAAAAATGACCCCATACCTTCATGCCTACATAATGAAGTCACTTTTTGGGATTCACTTATGCAATGCATGTGTAGTGCTTGCAATATTGAATCCATATAGTACTACCTCCATAAAGAAGATGGAAATAGAGAAGGGGAAGACAAATAATAATAGATAAATAGAGAAGAGGTAAGGGGCGAGAGATAGAGAGATAGAGGTAGAGAGACAAGGAGAGAGAGATAGGGGAAGAGAAATTTTGCATTCTACACCTCATGACACTAATTGGATAGTGCCAACACATCCAAGTTAGTTGGTTAATGCTATATGAGGTGTCATTTCATTGTCCATGCATCTTGATTCTTTCAAGCTACATTAATCTAACAAAGTCTCTTAAAAGCCTTGAGAGGAAAAAAGTGCCAAACTTTCACATTATTGTTCTCTCAAATTGTGGAACCTATGAATATTACATCTAAACATATAGCTAGGAATTGATTCAATCTACAAAGTTGTCTCTCGATTTCCCTCAACTCTTGAAGATTTTCTCGTGTTGGCAAAAACCATCATGTTGCAAATAGATTAATATTCAATGTAAGGGTGTTAAGAGTGATATTTTGTGCTCCACACCTCATGACACCAAATGGAAAACACTAACATGTTAAGGTAGGTTGGTTAATGATGCTATAAGTGTCCTTTTTCCCCATGCATCCTAATCCTTCTCGGCTACATCAATCCAACAAAGTCTTTTAAGAGCCTTGAGACCAAAAAAATTCCAAACTTTGATGTGATTTTTCCCATAAACTACGACACATAAAAATATTCCATTTGAACATATAATTAGGAATCAGGTCAATCTATAAAATCCTCTCTTAGTTTCCCCAACACCTTTTCAAATAGATGAATATTAAATAACTTTAAAGATTTTTTTTAAAGTTATTATTTTATATTTTCAAGCTTCAAGAAGCTACAACTAGAAAAAAATAACATGTGCCATTTGCACATAAATTGTAATGATAGTTGAAGGTATACTTATGTTGTAGAGATTTTCACTCAAGTTTGAAATCAAGTTAATACATTAAGTCTTTTGTGTGTAATGAATACAAAGTGGAAGATTTATTATGTTTCCAAGATTTTCATTCAAGTCAAGATTCAAGTGTTGTGACCATGCAAGGAAGAAGTCACTTAATAGTATGTCTTAACTTTGTGAGATATTGATGTTCAAATTTACAAAATAAATTTAAATATTTTGTAATATTTAATTGCCTTCATATATTATTCTAATGAAATACTATTTTCAAGTGTTATATTTCTTAAAAATAAAATTAATTGTTGATAGAATTCCAAAGATATTTGTTTTAGTTGTCAAATATTGAGAAAATTCATTAGTGAGATAGGATTTTTTTCAAGCAAACCCCAAAGAATAAAGTGTGTAGTATTTATAGTATTAGGATTACTTATTATTTTAGATTTAATATTTTATTAAATTAGGGAGCTTCCCCTAAAATTTTGAAGAGATAATTTTCTCCACCACTATTTTATGTTGTGTTGTCATGAAAGTGATAAATTATACCATCAACAGGGGCTAAGACTAATATTTTATATTCCAAACCTCATGCTATTGAATAGATAGTGCCAACATTTCTAGGTGGGTTGGTGAATATTGTTGGAGGAATTATTCCCTTACCCATGCATCTTGATCCTTCCAAACCACATTGGTCTAATAAAGTTTCTTAAGAGCCTTGAGACCAAAAAGTGTAAAAACTTGATGCAACTATTTTCTCAAACAATGAGACACTTATGAATATTTTAATCTACAAAATATTCTTTAAGTTTTTCCCAAATTTTAATAGTTTTCTTGCAATGGTAGCAAACAAAATGTTGCGAAAAAAAGTTAGTTTTATTTAGTGTAAGGGTGCTAAGAGAAATATTTTGTATTTTGCACCTCCTAGCACCAAATAGATAGTGCCAACACATCTAATTAGGCTATTTAATGTTACTAGAGGTTTCATATTACTATCCATGCATCACGATCCTTCCAAGCTACACTAGTCCAATAAAGTCTCTTAAGATCCCTGAGACCAAAAAAGTGCTAAATTTTGATGCGACAAATAACTCAAACCATGAAACCTATGAATATTCTATCTAAGCCTACAATTGAGCATTTGATTAATCTACAAAATCCTCTCTCAATTTCCCCAACTTTGGATGTTTTCTTATTGGTAGCAAACATAATGTTATAAAAAATAGTTTTATTCAATGTAAAGAGTGATATTTTGTATTATGCACCTCATGGAACAAAAAATATATCACCAATATGTTAGGGTGGGTTGGTAAATTTTATATGAGGTGTCATTTTTTTATCCATGCATCTCAATTATTATGGGTTGCAATGTTCTAACAAAGTCTCATAAGAGCCCCAAGACCAAAACCATGCCAAATTTTGACACATTTTTTCTCTCAAAATGTGACACCTACAATTTTTTATTTGAACCTATAGCTAGGAATTGGATCAATCTACAAAATCCTCTATTGGTTTTTAAAAAATCTTTATAGTTTTCTTGCAATGCCAACAAATATAATTTTAGAAAAAGTATAAGTTTTATTTAGTGTAAGGGTGCTAAGAGTAATATTTTGCATTATGCACCTTGTGGAACCAGAAAGGGAACACCAACACATCCAAGTAATTTTATTTTTTAGTGTAAATAATTCCATTATCACATCTACTTAGCTAATCATATTTCTAGGATTGACCTATTCACACTCATGGCTTAAGTTTCTTAGGTCTATTATGCTTTTGTCTCACTTCATAGCATTGAGACATGTGTCATCATCACTTGAGACACCTATTTGACACTTGCTCACACACTTGGCAAGTGAACTCACAAGTGTTCCACATTTGGAGGGGGCAGGTGCACAAAGATGGGGGTCCCATAAAATCCATAATGTGAGCGTGTTATGACATGTTCACATTATTGCTTAGTAAAGCAATAAAGGTAAAAAAATCCCTCATTCATTATTTTCTATCAAACAAAAAAAAATTGCGTAGCTTGCACACCCTTCAAAGCACACTCACATTATAGGAAGCCCAATTTATCACCAAATCTTCACTAATTCTTCGCCAAAATGCCACCACGACGTCGGGGAGGTCAAATGAGTTAGTGCTTTCAGGTTTTTAGTGTGAATTTTGTATTAAATAGGTAGATTGAATATGTTTTTTGATTAAAATTTATTTAATTTTCAAGAATTGTGAACGCATCCCAAAATATTGAAAATCCTAATTCACCTTATCACGTGACTATCCTTTCCATTGTGAAGGAGAATATTGAGGTGGATACCTTGCAGTCGATTAGATCGCTCACTCAAAGCCTCATACAACATACTAGGCCTCTAGCATAGGGTGAGGCTGGCGAGTCTTCCAGGCATCCAGTTCTGCCTCATTTATTTTGGGCTTGTGGGCCACTCTAGGTGTTTATGATTCTGAGGATAGTCAAGAGCATGTGCCTAGACTACATCTGTAGTTGATCGGATGGTGATGACATATGTTCTCTTGAGTGATACATTCGGCTTTGATAGTAAAGTAAATGTTAGCAAGTTCATTTAATTTAATTTATTAAAATTCATTTTTTTTGTATTAATGATAGTATAAACAACACATATATGCTTGTATAGATGGGGGTATTACTGTACCCTACAACAGATGATTAGATTACACCATGTACCAAAACTATGGTATATGTATGATAAGAACAATAACCAGCTACTTAACTCAATCTGCATACTCAGAGTAGCCATTATAGGCTTCTAGTACATAGGCATAACATATGCAAATAGTGTTTGATAAGATCATTTCATGAGAATTTTTTTACAGAAGTAGCTACTTAAAGTTCAGACTAGAAATTTCTACTTTCATCACCAAATTTTGTGTCTCTCCAGTTGGCTAAAGTTGCTATGGCATCAAGTTCCTCATTTGAAAATACTTCTTCAATTTCTCGATTGTCATTTGTGTGAAGCTTGGGGTTTTTTTCCTCTTTTTGAGCCTTCTATGCTTTGTCATTAAGCTCCTTCTAGAATGCATCAAGTTCTGTCATGAACACAACAAGGCTAGGTTGTCCTTGTTGCCATGTGTGGCCAAATTTTACCTCGTTCTGGTTTGGTAGCACCACTCCATCCTTAAGAATATTTAGAAACTTCTTTGAGATCACCATTGTAGCTATAACCTGCATAGCAATGTTAAATAGAGTGAGTCTTTAGCAGACTCAGTAAGTATTCTCTGGTTTCCATTAAATCTGTCTTCATTTCTAGCCATCCAAATAAACCAAAGAATTTTAGTAGATAGTATATACCAGAATAAATGAATTTCTTTGCTCAGTTTAAATTTATTCCCAAATAGAATTAACATCCAATTGATCTTCTCATTCAATCCAAAGAAGAGATGATTGCTACAAAACATTTTCCAAATTTCATTTGCAAACAAACAGTTAAAGAAAATGTGAAAAACAGTTTCAGGCACTCTACAAATAGTGTAGATGTCAATGTCATCATGATTTAATTTCACATGAAGCTTCTAAATTATCAATAACCATCTAAAACAAGACTTTTTTGCATCCACATTGTTTTTCCAAACTATAGTAAAGACTTTGTTCCAAAAAATTTCATCATTATTAACATGCTAAATATGGTTTAGGTAGTCCACAGGGGATCTAGAGTTAATAAGCTCTTTATAAACCATTCTAGTATTAATAATTTTTAGGGGGGTATTGTCCTTCCACTTGAAATCACATTGGTTACAAACTATTCTTTTGTTCTCAAGGAAGGGGAGGATGTCTTTACAGGCCTCTTTGAGCACCGATTAGGTTCTAAAATTGGATTGGGGTAGATTGAACACATCTTTGAGTTGAGGCCAATCCATTAGCTTCCCATCCCTCAAAATGCTATTGAAGGTTTTGATTCTAGCTTGTGCCCATTTTTTGGTAAAAAACCCTTGAAGGAGGGCTAATGGTCTCCCCTTGTGCTAAAGGTTCCACCAGATAGATCTATAGGGATGAAGGAAGTTGGAATTGAACTCAATGAAGAGGGGGCACTAGATATTGGGTTTAGTAATCTCCCGATCCCTCCAAATTCTTTTGAAGACAACATACCCTGTAGGAACAATTGGGTGCTTGGTAATAAGGAGGTCACTGAACGGTAAAGCCTTCCAAGACCTTTCCATCTTGGGCACCACTTGCTCAATGTTCTTCCTTATTAAAAATTTCCAGGGTGTAACGCCTCATCGTGCGAACCCCAAAGGACAACTAAAACTAACAGATTACTGCACTAATTTTTTTTTTGAAAGTAGAACATTAAATAAGATGAATATGAATAAACATTACATATAATTATACAGTTACAATATCAATTGCGTCCTCTGGGGTACATGTGACGACATTACGAAATCTAAACCCATTCCATAACGATAACGAACGAACCAAGCTTACAGTATAAACCATCGGTAAGAAACATCCATAGAAGATAACTCAACAAAAACAAGGTTAACTTAATTCCAATAACCATAAACATACTATTATCCTGTGAACTCAACGAAGCATATTTCCACAGATACAACACATCAAATAATAACTACCACGAATCATTAACCACATAAAGTTTACAAGTCAACATAATACATTACATCTGTTTCATTACATTACATCGTTCAAGAATTTCAATAATAAAAAAGTGTTCCCCAACATGATCAAGAACAATAAAATATGGTAGAGTAATACAACTGAAAAGATGAATACATAGTATCAAGACTGGATCCATCTCTAGTACATTTTTGAAATCACCACAACTGGGCCAACTTTGAAGAACTCAATCTCCGGTTGGGGACCCAATGGGATGCATAGCACGTTCCACCCGACCGCGTGGACCCGAAGGCCCACCCCCCATGCTAGGAGATGACAAGAAAGACCCACGACCAAGAATAGTCAAGCGGAAGGCAACAAGACTCAACAACACTAAAGTAACAAGAAACATGGTTAACAAGAATATAAAAAGGGTGTTTGCAAGATGACAAAAGAACAGTCAAGCGGAAGAGCATCATAACCCAACAAACAAGGATAACAATAAACATAAATAACAACATAAAAATGACTACTTCCAAGATGACAGCTTCTAGAGGTACTCGAAGGCAATAAAAAGGGATACTATAGGAAGAGTGTCATTGCATGGCCCTAGCATGGGTTATCTTGACTACCTCTCACTAGGCATCAGACCCCATCTATGGTTATCCTAACTACCCCTCACTAGACGTCGACCCCATAGGGTGACACATGCAGGACCACTAACCTTTCGTGAGGAAAAGTTAGTGATCTTGCCGACCATGGCCTTCTCAGCAAATCCTTAGTCTGTGAAAGCACTAACGGCATGGGCGAGGCATCTTACTTATCTTATTAGTGTGTACCTACCCAATCCCACTAGTTAATTTTATTAGGTTATCACTTATTAAACAAACTCTTTCGTGGGTTATCCAGGCTGCCCCTTTGTGTGTCGACCCCCATGAAGAGCCACTCTCCCTAACAACATTGAAACAAACCTCAATTCATCAAGGGGTGTACCAAATCATACAAAGCACTAAAATCAAGAGAGCCAAGTACGTATGCGAGGCATGAACCATCTCGCCCAAAATCCATATCAAAATTCAACACTATGGTACAAGGTAACACCCGAAAGAGCTCCAAATCTGAAATAAAGTCAATGAAGCACAAAGGTCCAACCATGAGAAATCAATATAAATCCAGTTTCACCATTGCCTCTAGAAGCCTAAAAACACCGACTACACCGACTATCCACAAACTCTCACTGAGGGTAACTCAAACACTTCGGTATCTCAACCATCTCAGAATATGACTACAAGAAAGTCATTGCATAAAGTCTCCTCAATCAAAATTAACACAAAAGGAAGACTCACATCATGGAACCACAAAATGACTATATAACTTCCATAATCGCAAAACGACAAGTGTGGAGTAAAGGAGTCAATATCATAATGAGAACCTCAAACTCACTCAAGCTAACATGACCAACTACCATTATCATCAGCCAATAGGGCATCCAAGGGAGACCTCAATTTTCTCCACACATGATACCCTAACAACTAACAATTTGGCTCAAACCAACTTTAACCAATTCAACAAACACAACGAAAATAGATGCCAACACTTTTACAAGATTATTATCTTCATACAAGATCGCACACAATAACCAATAAAAAAGTCAATCAACAATTCATCCAAGAGAGAGACATGATGGAAAATCAAACAAGCAATAACAATTCATCCACGATCTCAAACTAACGATTGCAAATGAGTTTGACGTTAAAATAAGCTATTTATTTGATCAAATTAAAATATTATATATCAATATTTCAAGATAACTCTATCGTCCATGAAGCAATCATTCCAAAACCCTAGTATTAAAGTTTTCACTTTACAATAATGCTATAGGGGTTATACGAAAGTAAGTTTCACAACGATAATTTAAGGTGTACCCTACGCTAGATATTTAATAACACTCTCATTACATGCAATGATCACTAATTCAACTAAGTATTAATAAGTTATACAAACCAATAGATAAATATCTAGCTATTAAAGACAATGATATTATTATTCTATTAAGTGAAAAACACTAATTGCTTTACTCAGACCATTTTATTTGATTTTACAAACTACATGATATAAAATTAAATAAACTCTAATGTTTCTCTACATTATTCTAGATGTATTCAATATAATTCCACTATCAGAAAATCAACTTTATTTGTTTTAACTAATTTTCCCATAGTTATCTAAATGCTCACTTATTTACAAGCCTTGCCACTAGAATAGTTGCCATATTATAAAATTCATAATCTATATGTCCTTGACAACACTCTTAGTAATAGGATGGAAAATCATAACATCTAAATGAGTATACTCTCCCAAGAAATCCTATATACCCAACAACAAAGAAAGTAGATAAATTGATGAATCAATATACAACTAAAATAGTTAAATGACTATTCGAGATGAACACAATTAATTAATTTAACCAATTGATATATAGCTTGAATAAGATTGACATTATATTGTAAATAATATACTCTTGATAATCCAAATATCTAAATTCAAGTATGTAAACTGATGGCAAAGTCATGGCGATTTTATTGCTTAGACTTATAGGTACTTGGTTTAGGAACCTTTGTAAAAACATATTTCTATTGAGCTAAATAAAAAGCATAACAAAAGCAAAGAAATGTCAACTAAAGAGTGTGAGACTAGCATCTATTCATTCTTCACGATACAACACTATATTTATATACACCACACGTAGCCAATCTATAATAATAATAACTAACTATTTATGTTACTCACAGATCAATTATAATTAATCACCTAATGTAAAATTGTTTCAACATATCATCTGTTTTCATTAACTAACCTAAACAATAGACATTTCCCAAATCAAAATAATCCCATTTTTTTTCAATTATATATAAAATCAAATTTATAATAAATATTACATTATATGATTATATATGTAGATAAATAAGTTTTAATTAAAAAGAAAACTTATATATATTCTTAATACTTCGTATTAATAAAATAAAGACACTAAAATCATTTCTCACTTAGCCACCATTTATTTCAATCATAAGCTTGAGATAAATTCAAGACATTTTGGTTTATGACACCCAAAGGGCTGAACCCAAATTTTATCCTCGATTAGTTTTTATTGTTTTTGTTTTGACCAACAGATTAAAATTTAGGACTGTCTAGCCTATGATTAGGCTACACCTGTATTAAGAAGATAGATTAAATAGATACAAGTTTATGTGTATTAGTAGTGTTGTGGTCACTTTTATTGTGGATATACCCAATGCAAAATAATGAATGGAAATTCTTAGTTCCAATGTTACGGTAAGCAAACATTAATTGCCAATTTATTATGACAATGGGTGTTTCAAAGGAAAATAAAATTAAATAAAATAGCTTGTACATTAAATTGGAACATCTGAAATAATTAAATAAGTTTAGAGACAAAATAATTAACAGTAATGTAGTTCTGTTTTCTCTTATATCATAATACACTGTTTACTTCCAAATATAT
>VDFB02093279.1:0-15127 GCA_007258455.2 Sequoia sempervirens
TCAATGATGTTGTCCACTTGATGCCATCTTGCAAGTTGACAAATGAAGTATCTCTATCGGCCTTATGAATAGGGGGAATGCAATGTGTTATTATTTAAACACATTCAATGCATTCATTTTACACATTAGAGAATCAAGGAACAATTCACATTACAACACGTCAATTGATGTACCAAAAGGAATCTAGATTTGTATGAGCATGGTAGTAGCATACATATTTTTGAAAAGTGTTATTTTTGATCATTAATACCCATTTCTATGGAATGACCTAGGTGAATATGTCCTATAGTGACACAACACAACCTTACCAAGGTATACTTAAATATTGAGGCAGTCCCTAGATAAGGAAATATCATAATAAGTCAATATCACTCAAGCAAATATTAGAGCATAGTTTTATAGTATATAAGATTGAGTTTGAAAATTGAAAATAAATCTACAATCACATATTCAATCTAGAACCACAAATTTAGTCCTAGACAAATGTATATCTAATACAAATTTTAAAACATTATATAAATAATAATTCCACAATAACCATCAATCAAATTTTATAATCCTTAAAAAAGAAATTAAAAAAATATATTCTTTAATCATAGGACTAAGTATGCCTATCTGTTTACTTTTCTAACATAACTCTTTACGAATATTCTTTACCAATCCTAACTATCAGTAATTAATCGAATATAATTTGTATTTAACCCATAACCCCAAGGAAAGTTTCTTTTACTTTAGTAAGAATCTTTTTTTAATTTTTTAATTTTTTAATTTTTTAATTTTTTTGGCCCTTCCCAAGGGTTGAAAAAAAATCCTTTAGATTTGATACATGTTGAGATATATTCTAAGTCCTCTCATATCCCCTAAACCCTGCAAACCCTGCTCCAAGACTTCACAAATTCTCTGATCTCTCGTTTTCATTTCTTACAATGGCGTCTCGCTATGCATCATTTACGAGGTGTGCAAGATCTGCAATGCATCACAGCAGCAGAAGAGGCTCCTCCTCATCATTCAGGCCACCAAACCCTAAACCCACTTCATTTACAAACCCTAACAGTGCGAGCACGCGAAGGCGCTGGGCAATGTCATTAATTCCACTGCACAATGCAGTTGCAGATGCAAAGCTCGTATCCCATCTGAGTGTCACCTCGAGGAATTGCAGCGCCCTGGCTCTCGGTAATCTCTATAACATTTTCTTTCCTGCACCTTGTTTTTGCTTTCAAATGGATTGAAAATTACTGTAAAAGGTAAAATAATGTATGAGTTAAGACATTTTGTTAAACATTACGTATTGTATATTATTCTATAACACCATTTTTCTCTTTGTTTGCTTTATGTTTGTTTTGGATTGGATTGAAAATTGCTTTAGGTGAAACATTTTGTGAAACTTTCCCGACACCCAAATGTATATCACAACATCATTTGTTTTCCTTGTTTTTATATTAGATATAGAGTAATAATAAAAAATGAGGTAAGAGCTCTTACACTTTCTGACTGACCCTGTAGAAACCTTTTCCCCTTACATATAAGTTTTCACAATTTTGACTGTACAAACCCCTTACATAAAAGTTTTAACAAACCCCTCTTAGCTACATCAAGATATACCTGTAAGTTTTAACAAACCCTTACAGCAAGATATACAATGTCACGTTGAGTTACAACACACGAGTCATGACTGTTTTTACCAGTCCCTCTTTTTCTGTTCTTTGCTTGGCTACTCATGCTGACTAGGATGTTTGCTTGCCTCCTGTTCTCTGTTGCTGCCTGTTTTTTCTGCCCCTTTTACGGGTGCCTTGTCTGCTTGTTAGAATCAAGATCACTGCATGCAAATGAATACATCACAGCATGCAAAGACATCACGAGAACCAAAAACAATGTTAAACCTCTGTTAAAATGCATTAAAGAGAATCAATTATTAATCAAGTCAATCATATGAAGGAGATCATGAAACCCTAAAAAGGGAAACCCTAAATGAAACCCTAGTGTGCACACTTAATAATTAATAATTAATTATTAAATGTGCCTAAGTTTAGCTTAAGTAATAAAGAGGAATAAGTGACTTAATTAATTAATCAATGTGATGTAATTAATTAAGCATAATAACTTATTACTCTAACACCCCCCCTTAAGATGAACTTAGGAAGAAGCTAAAACACTAGAATAGGATGCATGAAAGCAAAGATGGGTCCCGGCAACGAGGCCTGATCAGGTACCCATTTACAAATGCAATAATGGAGTGCAAGAAAAGGAACCAAGAACATCTGAAAGTGCACAAGAAAGCACCTGCAACTGAAAAAGTGGTGTGCAAAATAAAGCACACATACATGAGACTGGAATCATCTGGATTCACTGTTGTCGTGGAGGGACACTCACCGGACAAAGGTGTGATGGCAAAACAAAGGCACTACACAACCCCCCATGGCACTTTATAATACAGTACGAGTACAAAATATGGCACAAAGTGATGTGCAAGAAACCCAATACAACACAAAAAAGGAGTAGAGAAGGAAAAACCCAGTGGGACAAAACCCCCCTACAATGAGATTACATGCTGCAAAGAAGCACTGGAAGGAACTCTGTAGAGTAACACTGGAACTTGATATAGGCAAGCAAGGAAATATTCTTCTGTATACTACTGAAACCGGATGAGAGTCACTGATTGACTCAAGGAATCATGATTAAAGCAACAGAAACCCCGATGCCACGGAACACTGGAAAACTCCAAACTGGAACAACTCTAGAATCTATGATGCAGCAAGTGATTATTAAATGATGCATTACTGAAAACGAAGTGCAAAGATGTAACAGGCACTCTCCCAACTGCCAAAATATCCAAGTAATCGCCAAACAACCCATCGGGCCAAATTTGGACTAACTGATAAACCTGGGACAGATACAGAAAAAGTGCATGGACAGCAACCTAGAGCTCCTCAATACCTTTCCGACGCTTCAAACGAGGCGAAAAACGGAGATCGTGGCAAAAAGTTATGAGCTTGGAAGCATAAAAAGTACATCTGACTTCAAACAGTAATAAATGCAGTAAAACAGAAAATTACTGTAAAATAAACTGCACTACAGGAAAGAGCTCGGAATCAGCTTTCCGGCGATATCTCGTTTGCCCGATTTCGATACCGTATGCCCAAGTTATGGCCAAAAGAAAAAAAACTGCTTCTTTAGGGCAAATTAGGGCTAGGAGGGGCAAAGAGGGGTGCCGTACGGCTGACGTCATCATGACGTCATTAGTTCACGAGCATAAATTTGACGGCCGTCTGGCCGTCAGGGCAAAAAATCGCCCCCCTGCAAAATGAAAAAATTTTGGGCCCCTGGTCCTGTGAGCGACCAGGGGCTGGCGGGCTCTTGCTGGGGGCGGATCCCCTGGTCTTCCATATGGCCGGGGGCTGGGCGCAGGGGCTGGATCTGGGGCTCCCGGTCACTGAAATGACCACCGCTGGGCAGAATAAGCCCTTGGGGGCTACGGACCGGCGGAGCAGCTTGGCGGCGGTGGCCGGAGGCTTGGCTGGAGGCGGCGAATGGGTGGCCGCTCGGTGGCGCGGCGATGGCCGCCTGCCTTCTGTGCGGGCGACGCAAAAATTCAATAAAAAAAATCAATTTTTTTATATTTTTTTTGAAATTTTTCGAACAAACGTGCCTCGATCTGCGTGCTGGGGAGGCCGTACGGCCCCCCAGACTAAAATTTTTTGCCTCCCGACCAACTTGCACCAAAATCGACGATTTGACAGGCGTTTCTAGGGTTTTGGGACGCTGCGAACGCGATGGCGGCATCCGTTTGAGCCCATTGTGAGCCAAAAATTAGGCTACCCCCAGATCTTGCAGAAAAGATGCCTGTGGAAACCCTTGCACCTGAAACTCACAAAGAGGCCATATCTTCAGATCACGAACAAGCAGCTGCAGGTCTGGAGCTCTGATACCATGTTAGAATCCAAGATCACCTGCATGCAAGATGGATACCTGTCACATGCAAAAGATATGAAGAACGAAAAAGCAATGTTCTCAGAAAACCTCTCTGTGAAAATGCATTAAGAGAATCAATTATTACAATGTGATCAATCCTTATGAAGGAGATCAAGAAACCCTAAATGAAACCCTAGTGTGCACACTTAATAATTAATAATTAATTATTAAATGTGCCTAAGTTTAGCTTAAGTAATAAAGAGGAATAAGTGACTTAATTAATTAATCAAATGTGATGTAATTAATTAAGCATAATAACTTATTACTCTAACATTTTTAACTCCAAAATACAGATTTGTGGAAAACAGAAAAACAGAATGTTAATTACAAAATTTGTAATGATTTGATATGGCTTCTTGAACTCAGCCAAGAGAGATTTTATTGTATTGTAATGATTCATATTTCCAGCTCTAACATCTTGACAGGCGTATGATATTAAATTGTAAACTGTCCAGTAGTACTGGCAGTCATTCTTCAGCTTGTTGATTTGAATTTGTATTGCTCAATTTCATTTGAAGTTTGTAATAGATAGATCTCCGCCCTATGGTCGCTACTTACCCACACTGGGTTAGCAAGCACATTCTGGGTGTTGAGTGTTTCAACTCTTAGTAGTTTCTTTCAAGCATTGCTTTTAGTTTTCACTCCGTCATATGGTCGCCCCTCACTCCGCATTGGATTGGGTAGCACATACTTGACGTTGAGTTCCTTTCTGCATCTAGAATAGAAGATCCTCTGACCAATGCTCGCCATCATCGGCGCCATTCTGGTTAGAGTTGCTTTCTTGCACGTTTTGGTTTTCTCCGCTAACCTTAACGGGTGCACTGCTTTGTAATCTGTTAATTAAAAAACGAAAAAATTTGGCTCGGAATATTTCAATCTCTACCAAGCAGTACAAGAACCCCCTGTTGGCTCAAATCCCTCGTGGGATAGTCAACAAAGATCCCAACCCACATGCACCTATCCAATGTACCTCTGCTGGAGTCAACTCTCCTATCTGATCCCAACATATCGGGATCCGCTCTCTAATCTGGAGGTTGTCAAAAACCTCCTATTTTTTTGGTCATCACATGGACAATTAATCAGACTCATACCAATGACTCATATCATGTGCTTTATCTATCAAGTGACCCATATCATGTGCTCTATCTATCAAGTGACCCATATCACACAATCAAATCAAATCATGCAATCATTGCTACATCTATCTATCTACATATCAAAATCAATCTACTCTATCATTATGTTACTATTTGTTTTCTTTTTTAGAAAAGCAAATTTATCAACGATCAAATCATTTTCTTATTTGTACTTTAGTCATGAATGCAAATATGTTTGAAAACCATCATCTACTATTTGGTTTCTATCACAGAAAAAAAATTATCAGAAGTCATATCAAGCATATACTCTTTGTTTTTTTATTCATATGAAGCAAAGTTATCAAACAATCAATCAATCTACTTGTTGTTTTTCATCCATGAGAAGCAAAGTTATCAGGTAGCTCGTCAATCAATCTACTTGTTGTTTTTCATTTTTGGGAAACAAAGTTATCAGTTATCTACTCTTTGTTTTCTATTTGAGGAAGCAAAGTTATCAGTTCATCATCCAATTTTCTATCATTTCTATCCATATTAGCATGAAGGCAAACTTATTTCTCTATCTATTGACCAAGGAAGCAATGTAGACCATCATTTTTCATCACAATGACATTCTACCAATTTTTTCCCAGATGCGCTAAAACCCATAAGCGCTACAATTTACCTCAAAAGCGCTAAAACTCCGTATGCACGATTTTGCACCCTAAAAGCACTAAACTTTCCAATATAAGCGCTAAAACCCTATATGCGCTAAGAAACCCCTCGGATGCGCTACTTCATACCCTAGATGCGCTAATCCCTAAATACGCGATTTTGTGCCCTAGATGCGCTAATTTTTTTTAGCCGGGCTTCTATCCTATAAGCGCTAATCTACACTTCGTATGCGCTAGAAAACCTAAAAAAATTCCTACACCTATATGCGCTAAAGAACATCCTGTATGCGCTAAATAAATTTTCTCGAATGCGCTAAAACAGACAGTCGAATGCGCTAAAACGACATTTTGAAACCTAAATCAGTGTGAAAAACGTAAAAAAAATTTGATCAAAATCACAAAATTTCGAAGCATAAAAGGTTTAATTGACTCACCGGTGGTCCATACGTGGCTGGTCTCTAAAAATGACGAGCTCGCTCGAATCTATGCGTGTGAAATGGAATCGACATCTCGCTATGTCACTATTAGAGCATCCAAATCACTGTAGTAAAAAGATGAAAATGACTTCTACTTTTACCCCTTTTACCTTATATGGGTCAATTAAGGTGGGTTTTTTTTTTATAATATTTATTTTATTTTTCACCAGGGGCATCTTTTACACCAATTATCGGGAGCCAAATCACTCACTCCCCAACAGAATATCATCATCCGTGATTCACCTCCCGAGGGGGCATTATTAGCATCAGCATCAAAAACACATCAGGGGCAAAAATTTTATTTTCTTTGAAGCAATGCATTTCACACATCACTTCAAAGAGGGGCAAAATGTATATGTCTAAAAATGGTCATCAAACTTGTTAATTAATTAAATACAAATTATTTAATTAATCTTCTAAAGTCATCTACATATAAATAAATTTAAATATTTATTTATATTGTTCACTCATATAATTCTTCTACCTTAATTAAATAAATAACTTTATTTAATTATTACCATCTTCCATTTTCCTCTTAATTAAATTAAATAATTTATTTATATTAATTATCATGTTATTCCAAATTTGAATATTTGAATTCAAATAAATGGAATATTTCTCCAAACACCCTCTTCATCTCATAGTTAAATTAAATATTATAAATATTTAATTTAATACATTTTCTCATTCCGCGCATAATTAAATATTTTGAATATTTAATTACCTTCTAATTTCATCTTCACACATAATTAAATATTACTTATTTAATTATGTAAGTTTCTAAATTCATCTTCACACATAATTAAATATTACTTATTTAATTATGTAAATTTCTAAATTCATCTGCACATGTAATTAAATAAGTTTATTTATTTAATTATGAAATTCATTCTCAACTCATTCTTCAAATGGAAACCTTCCTTCGGATCTAACTGAGGAAATTTGTGAAGGAGGAAACCTTCTATTTCTCTCTCACCTTTCAAAAATCTCTCACCGTTCATCCCGACAAGCTTGATCTGAACCGTTAATCATATCAGCCAATAAAATCCTTTCAAAAAACTCTTTAAATACATGTGAAAATCCAAGCATTGGTTACACATGAACACACAGAGACGAACAGATATACACAATTTACACTTATACATTTACATCTTTAGCATTTTATCAATATTCACATCTTAGCATTATTAAGATTACAACAAATGGTGGAGAGGCGTGCGTGGACTGGTTTCAAGCGGCATGAAGGCTTACGTTACAGAGGAGGTGCAAGCTCCAGACGACCTTTTAACAGCTGTTTTAAAGGAGATCTTGACAACGGATCACGATTTGCAAGGGAATGGTCATGGAAGGGTCCGGTGAAAGCTAGAAACTGGAAAACGAACGATTTTTCTGGGTTTAGGGAGGCTAGGGCAAGGAAGACCTCGAACTTTGATGGTTATAGATCTTTATATGCTGGGCAGAGAATGGATTTCAGGGCGGTTCAAAAGAAATTCTGGCGTCCAAAACCATCCAATGAAGCAGCTTCGGTCTTAGAGGTATGCCCAAACTCTAGCTATAATAGGGTTGTGTCCCTTGTGATTGAAAATGAAGAATGGTGTGAATCTGTCTATTTTCTCAAAGATAAGGCATTTTTCATGAAATGGGGAGGCGCTTGGCCGGCTTTCTCAAAGATAAGTTCGTGGTGTAAAGAGCAGTGGGGGGAAGGTGTGGAGCTTAAAACTTTAGAAAATGGGTTTTATCTGGTTATTTTCTCCTCATCTCGTGATAGAGATTGGATTCTCAATAGTGGGCCTTTCTTCATGGAAGGGAAGGGTTTCTCCTTTAAAGAGTGGCAACCTAATTTTAAACCATGCGAAGAACAATCCAGCACTGTTCCGATTTGGTTAAAGCTTCCTGGCCTCCCTCAGGAGTACAAGGACCAGGAAACCTTAAAGATTATTGGTAATAGGATTGGTGGCTTTTTAATGGCGGAAGAAGCTATTGACAAATCTGATCTCAGCATGTATATGAGAATTTGTATTAACTAGAAAACAGTACATACTCTCCCAGACACCGTGGAAATTAAATCAAGTTCAGGTGTTTGGAATCAAAAGATTATACTTGAGAACATTATGGAATCTTGTTCAAAATGTAAAGCGTTTGCTCACCCTATTGGGTTATGTAAAGAAGGTGATAAAGGTAAAAAGACAATGCAAAAACTTTTAACTGATGAGATCATAAACATTTCGGAAGGCAACCAATGGGAATGGCAGTGGAATGATTTGGACTGGTCGGTTCGGTAGTCTCATGAAAGTATACGCTCAACAACTAGCTACTTTCATGTTTTAGGGGATAGGGATCAAAAGGGTGATGTGGTTAAAATGTCTGAAAATATCAATATGGATGCAATTTTTGTTGTTAGGGAGGATTTGGCAGTGTCAGTTAGTTCTGGATTGAGGAATGAAGTTTCAACGTCCGCAGATCAGCTTCAGGGTTGGGAGTTTTTAGCAGCTGGGGATGTTCTTGCTGGTGATTGTTGCATGGGTGAGGAAGCTAGTAACTGCGTAGTAAATGGTAAGAAGGATGGCGGTCTTTGTCTAGGTAGAGAGGAGAGTACAAAGTTTGAATCTGGTGAAAAAAGAGAAGGGAACGTACACCTTTCTTCAGAAAAGGCTTCCC
This sequence comes from Sequoia sempervirens, assembly GCA_007258455.2. Lineage (NCBI taxonomy): Eukaryota > Viridiplantae > Streptophyta > Pinopsida > Cupressales > Cupressaceae > Sequoia > Sequoia sempervirens. The sequence goes on from VDFB02093279.1 coordinate 8,851, forward strand.
TGATTTCTGCCTCAGAATTGAATTCAGCAGAGTTGGTTATTCCTTTTGCACAAGAGCACAATTTTAGTGACGTGGAACATTTCTTTCGGAAAGATGTTATAGAGGCAGAGGAGGAAGAACCTTTGTACAAGGATATCCAAATATCTCCCATTAGAAACCTTGAGAGCTCTTTTGAAGGAGTGAAAGACAGTGGTGGTAATTCCTTAGACTCGAAATTGGAGGATGAATCAAATGATTTTCTGGATGGGGAGGATATCTTGGGAATACATTATGGCGTAGGTATTTCTGGGACAAGGTCTTTGGATCAAACACCCTCTCTGCAAAACAAAGTCAAGGTGGGTGAAAAGAAGAGGCGGGGACCTAAATCCAACAGGGTAAAGTTGGAATTGGCGGGTAATGCTGCCGGCCAAAGCAAATTGAGATCGGGAAAGGGCTATGCCTTTTCCCGGAGGCAATGAAAACCCTATCATGGAATGTCAGGGGCTGCAATGCCCCTGACAAGATTCGCTTGGTCAAGAGGTGTCTTGATCAAGTAAGGCCGGATTTAGTTTTGCTTCAGGAGACTAAGGTAAAGGCAGACGATTTTGTTTCTTTTTCCAGGCATTTTTCTTTGTGGAATTGCAATTTTGTTGAGGCTCTGGTAGCCTCGGGGGGCCTTGCTGTTCTATGGCAGGTCTCTGTTGTTGAGGTGGAAGTGGTAAAACATGATTTTTGGTGGTAGCTGTTGAAAGTCTTCTCAAAACAGCTTCATGTATGTTTCTTTGTTTTAAATGTGTATGGTCTGAATAATCCAAGTTTAAAGAGACGGTTGTGGCATGATTTGTCTGAAATTTTAAATCAAGATATGGGAAATATGTATATCATCAGAGGAGATTTTAATGCTCTTCTTCACCCTTCTGATAAAATGGGGGGTGCTGGTTGGAATGGTCAAAGTCACAAGGATTTTAGTGCCTTTGTGTTGGAAAATGGTCTGATAGAGCTTCCTTTCAGATCAGGTGATTTTACCTGGAATAACAAGAGAAGTGGTTTTTTAAATATTGCTGAGAGGTTAGATCGCTTCTTTATTATTGGGGATTGGTCTGGCTCCCGTTGGACTTGTATGGCTGAGATTTTACCGATCACTGGTTCTGATCACTACCCAATATGTGTTAGGATGCAAGACAAAACCGCTCTTGATAGATGCCCCTTCAAGTTCGAGGCTATGTGGTTGAGGGACAACAATTTTCACTCACTTGTGGAAAGCTGGTGGAGGCAGCCTCAAATTTTAACTGGTAATAAAGCTTTTATTTATTTCAAAAAATTGCAGTTTTTGAAGGAGCAGATTAAAAATTGGAATAGAGAATCTTTTAAGAATATTTTCAGCGAGAAGTTACGGCTTGAAGGGGAGTTAAAGGTGTTGCATGAGCAAATCATTTCCCAGGGGATGGATGAAGAAGCTTTTAGGTGTGAGCAGGTTTTAAATAAACATTATGCTGAGGCTCTTGCAAGGGAGGAATCCTTTTGGAAACAGAAATCTCGAGAGACCTGGCTTAAGGAAGGGGACAAAAACACAAAAATTTTCCACACCTCGGTTAAAGTTAGGAGAACTCATAACAAGATCTTTTCCATTAAAAATGGTAATGGGGTTGTGCTTACAGGGGTAGATTAGATTAATTCGGAGGTGGTGAGTTTTTTCTCCAGCATCTTTAATGGTGATGTTGGTGTCTCCAATGGCCTCAACCCAATTCTGAATGTTATTCCCAACTGTATTGCTGAAAACCAAAATAAAATGCTCTTGGCCCCTGTTTCTATGGAGGAGGTAAGAAGGGTTGTTTTTGGTTTAGGGGCTGATAAATCTCCTGGGCCGGATGGGTTCCCTGCCCTTTTCTATCAAAAGTTTTGGAGTGTTTTAGCTGATGACATTTTGGAGGTTGTTGAAGAATCTAGAAGGGGGGGTTTCATCCTTAAAGATTTCAACAATACGTTTATTGCTTTGATCCCTAAGAAGGCTGTTGTTTCGTCCTTTGAGGATTTCAGACCGATTTCCCTTTGCAACACTATATACAAAGTAATTTCGAAGGTAGTAGCAAATAGGCTAAAAGTTGTTTTGGAATATGTGATTTCTAATGAGCAGAGTGGCTTTGCTCCTGGGAGATCCATTTATGAGGGTATCATTTTAGCTCATGAGGCAGTTCATTCCATCCGATTGGCAAAAACTGAAAGGATGATGGTGAAGATTGATATTAAGAAAGCGTATGATGAGGTAAATTGGGACTTCCTTCTTCAGGTGCTGTCAAAATTTGGATTTAATTCAGCATGGATTGATTGGGTTAGTAGTTGTATTAGTTCACCTCGTTTCTCTGTGCTTGTTAACGGAAGCCCTCAGGGTTTCTTTGACTCAAATAAGGGGATTAGACAAGGGGATCCTTTATCCCCGTTTCTTTTTATTATTTTGGCTGAAGTTCTTGGTAGGCTGATCACTTTGAAGTGTGGTGAGGGGCTATGGAAGGGCATTAAGATTACTGAAGGGGTTGAACCGCTTTCACATCTGCAATTCGCGGATGACACCTTTCTTGCTGGGGAGGCCTCGGTAAGGGAAGCCCGGGTGATGAAGCAAACTTAGATGTTTATGAGCAGGTATCAGGGCAGCGAGTCAATTGGCACAAATCAGAATTTTTTTTCTTTAATTCTACCCCAGCTATTCAAAGAGCGGTTTGTAGAGTTCTTGGTATGAGAGTGGGTAACCTTCCAAGCAAGTACTTGGGAATCCCACTTTTCGGTGGTGCTAACAAGTCTGATTTATGGAAGGGACTTGTGGACAGTTGTTTATCCAAAATGGAAGGTTGGAAAAGCAGATGGCTCACTTCTGTCGGAAGGATTTTGATGCTAAGAACTGTAATTTCAGCTATTCCAATCTTCTCTATGATGTGTTTGAAGATCCCTAGCAAGGTTATTAAGCTAATTAATCAGCGTATGAGGAAGTTCTTCTGGAATGGTGTTAGTGAGCAGGATAAAATCCCTCTTTTAGCTTGGGAAAAAAATTGTTTATCAAGAGGTAAAGGTGGGGCTGGTATAAGGGATTGGCATAAAATGAATGAAGCCCTTGGAGCAAAATTGGTATGGAATATTTACTCTAACCCAAACCAGCTATGGATTCGAGTAATGAAAGCTAAATATTTGGACTCTTTGGATAATCACAAAATATTTACAATCAGAAATCCACCCAAAGGCTCAGCAGTGTGGAATTTCATTTCAAGCTGTAGAAAGGTAATCATTAATCATGTTACTTGGCAGGTTGGTAATGGTGAAAAAGCAAAATTTTGGGATGATTCTTGGGCAGGGTTTCCAGCTTTAAAAGAGAAGGAAGGTATGTTGGAGATCAGAGACAGGATGGTGCCCCTCTGGGGTGACAAAGTTCGGGACTACTTGGTGGAAAGACATGGTATCTTGGGGGAAGACTGGGGATGGAAGGATTTGTTTGGTATAGGACTGTCAAAACAGCAAGAAGAGCTTTTAAAAGAGTCTCTTGCTCAGCGGAAACTTCTTATCACCAGAAGTGAGGATCGTGTTATTTGGTGTGGGGCTCGTGATGGGGTTTATTCAGTCAAATTGGGCTATCAGTTGCTCGAAGGTAGGGAGAATGAACAATTTGGGAAATGTGGTCTGTTTTGGAGCAAGAATTGTCTTCCTAAGGTGGGTGCCTTTGCATGGTTAGCCATAAAAGGTAGGATTCTTACCGATGAGAGAAGGAAATGTCTTGGTTTTGCTGGTCCATCAAAATGTGTGATGTGTGGATCGGCGGAGGAAACTGTAGATCATCTGCTCCTTCATTGTGAGGTTGCCTCAAAGTGCTGGTCTTTTCTTAAAGGGAATTTGAATTGGCATGGGCCAATGCAAAACACGCTAAGTGGGGTTTTTGAAAGTTGGCCCTTGCCTCCAAAGAATTCTTCTTTATCAAGTATATGGATTTCAAGTCCATCTTTGCTAGTGTGGGAGTTATGGAAAGAGCGAAACCGGAGGATTTTTATGGACAAATGGGAAGATGAAAGAAGAATTCTTGGCAGGATTAATCAGGCAATTGAGGAGGTGGTTGGGGTTGCAGCTTCCCAATCAAGGTTGGTAGCCCTCCATTTACTTTAGAGGATGGAAGGATTCAAAAGTTGTGGCCTGGTATAAAAATCAGGCATGGGGCTTGGGCTGATATTTCTGATAGGAAAAAGTCTCAGTTAATTTCATCATGGGAACCTCCTTTTGAAGGGTGGCATAAGGTAAATTTTGATGGTGCTGCTCAACCTAATCCGGCTCCCTCTGGGGCGGGGTTTGTGGTAAGGGATGAGAAAGGTGATTTGTTAAATTTTGGTGCAAAGAGGTTAAAGTTTGGTTCAAATAATGAAGCTGAAGCCTCTGCTGCGCTTTTGGCGATTCATTTTGCTCGATTTTTAGGAGTTAGGAAGTTGCATTTGGAGGGTGATTCTTTGATTATTATTTAGGCTAATAAAAATGGGGGGATCAAAGCTTGGCATTTGCAGGGGTATATTTCTCTGATTTTGAGTGAGTTGAATTCTTTTGAGAAATTCATGGTCAGCCATATTAGAAGAGAGGGCAATAGTGTTGCTGATAAACTCTCAAAGTGGGCACTAAGTTTTGATCAAGTTGGAGAGGTGCGTTTGGAAGATTGTCAGAACTTGGTAAATCTGGAAAATGCGTAATTCCTTGAATTTTGTGTTTTCCTTTTTGGAGCAGGGTGTTTTCTTTTGTTTTCTGGCTGCGTTGGTGGCCCTATTGTGATTGACTCGGAGGATTGGTTGTTTGGGCTTTTGGTTGGTGGCTGGAGTTTCCCTCTACTAAATGATAGCTTCTCTGATATATGGCATCCCTTATCTTGTAATATCCATGAAGAACGTTGGAGTTGGGGCTAGGTTGCATGGTGTGAAACATGTTAGAATGAACCTTTTTGCTCTTCTTTTTTGAGTGTGTATTGCTGCTCCCAATTTTTGCGTGGTTTTTGGTGTAAGTGGCTGTGGTGGCGCTTGAGCTTTAGTGATGGACGTGGTTTCTTTCTACCTTTAATGGCTGTTGGCGTGGGTTGCTGTTGCTGGAGGTGCGGTGGCTTTGTTGTTTGGTGTTTTGTTTTTTGGCGCCCTAAGGCATGTAAGCTAGTTTCAACTTTTTGTGGAGAGTTGAATACTTTGGTTATGGGGACTTCTTTAGTCTTAGAGTTGGTTAGTGTTGCCCATACATGGCGATGTTTTGTTCTAAGGCTTCTTTTTCCCGTCTCCCTTGAGATGGGTTGTAGTGTTGGTTTCTCTTGGGGGTTGTTTTCGTTGTGGCTGTGGGTTGTCCTTTCAGGAGTAGTATGCTGCTGATAGTGTTGGGATTTTTGTTGTTGTTGGAACGTTCAAACTCCTTTCTTTTGTTTTATTTTTTATATATTAATAAATAAATTATATTACCGACCAAAAAAAAAAAATCACATCTTAGCAATAATTTTATCACAACATAGCATAATATTGCATTTTAGCATAGTATGCATCTTAGTTTAAATCTCATTCTCCAGTAGTACATTTCGTTGAGCTTGGCATACGAAATCTGAGAGCAACTTGAAGCAACGAAACGCTGGAGATAGAGAGCAATAGAACGACTTCAGAGAATCTGTCATAAAAGAGTTTGTTTAATTTTCTTTTAGTTTCTTGGATATAATGTTTTATTGATTGTGTTTTGAATCCTTTATAACAGGAATATTTTCATACACAGACTGCCAATATGCTAATCTCACCAAGTTGAATGGAAGACCATTGGCATAGAGGCAACGTGCAATTTTTTCTTCAGCAATATCTCTTGCCTCCATTTTAAATACCCTCTCCAATGGACCTCTCTTGCAGGTGGTGATTTGTGGTTCTTCATCTTCATCTTCTGTAGAGGGCATAGGCAAGAAAGGATGTTTGGAGGCCGTAATTGTCTGAAAGGGTAATGTTATTGTTTTTTTTTCTTTTTCCGGAAGTATAACAACCTTGTTTTCCTTTTGCAATCAATTTGTCAGCATCTTCTTGTTCTTTTATAAATCCTACTATTTGTACAATAGGCAACCCCTTCTTATATGGGCCCTCACACATATTAATCCCTTTACCACCAGGGCCCATAAAATGAAGTTTCACTCAGTAATGAGAGCTATTATATTATGCATTGCAAAAATTACACTTCCAAATAAACCCCCCACCTCTAGGAAGTTGTGAAATTCTTGTGGTATGTCTCCATAAAGGAGATCCCTTATAAATTTTGAATTTTTGACTTCCCTCCC
>VDFB02093280.1:0-84249 GCA_007258455.2 Sequoia sempervirens
AAATTATTGATGAAGTTGAACCCCAGGAAGTAGAGATGGATTTAAAAGGGGTCATCAATTTGAAGACTAATACTATTCCTAGGGGAATGGTGAAACTACAGAGTATTTTTTATTTGCATAAGGTTAGATATTAAGAGAAAGATGCTAAGAAGGAATCCATCAGTGGTCAATGTGAAACCTACAACATGGGACTCAGGATGATATTAAGAATGTCTTTATTGGTAAAGTGTGTACTCCAGAGGAGAGGAAAGGAATCATTAATGCCTTGCATACATATCAAGATGTGATAGCCTGGAGTTATGAGGACCTGAAGACATATGACACCTCAATTATTACACACACCATCCCCTTGAAGCTAGGAGTAAGACCTTTCAGGTAAAGGAAAAGACCAATTAATGCTTTGTTGGAGCCAATCATTCAAAGGGAAGTGCATAAACCACTGCCAGCTCAAATGATGTCTTTTCTAGATGGCTACTCGTGATATAACTAGGTTATGGTACAATATGAAGACAAGCATAAAACTGCTTTTACTACAAGATGAGGAACTTTTTCTTGCAGAAGAATGCCCTTCGGTTTCATCAATGCTAGAACTACATTCCAAAGAGCCATGGACATTGATTTTAAGGAAATCATTGGTAAGTGCATAATTATTTATATGGATGATTTGACAGTCTTTTCCAAGAAGTGAGGTGATCACATAGCAGACTTATGCAAAGTGTTTCAGAGGTGTGGAGAGTTTGGCATCTCTCTTAATCCAAAGAAGTGCATCTTTGGAGTTACCGAAGGAAAACTACTAGGACACGTTATTTCAAAGAAAGGAATTTCTATTGACCCTGAATGAGTGGAAGCCATACTCAAGATTTAGTCGCCTGCTAGCAAGAAGGAAATGAAATCATTCTTTGGCAAGATTAACTTTGTAAGGAAGTTCATCACTAGATTTGTTGAGATAGTCAAGCCATTGAATGCCATGTTGAAGCAAGAAGCTAAAGTTAAATGGAGTACAAAGGAAAAAGAAGCATTTATAGATATCAAAGCTCCAATCTTGGTGAGTCCTAATTATACCAAACCCTTTTACATATACTCATTTGTTTTTTACCACTCCTATGTTGGCATGTTGACTCAAAAGTTTGATCAAGGGAATGAGCATCCCATAGCATTCATGAGTGCACCTTTGGAGGATGTAGAACTAAGGTATCCATGTGTGGAGAAGTAGGCCTATGCCATGGTCAGAGCTGTAAAAAAGTTCAGGCATTATATTTTGAGGAACAAGGTATTTGCAATAGTTTCTGATCCCATAGTCAAGCTACTATTGGTGCAAAATGAACTATGAGAATTCTGAGCTAAGTGGGTAATTATGTTGCAAGAATACGATATTGAGATTCAACCCATGAAGCTAGTGAGAGGACAAAGGCTGACTAAGACAATGGTAGAAATGGGTCCAGACCTCATAACTCAACACTATCACCTCTAGGATGTATCTCCAAGGGACGGGTATGATGATATCATCTACTATCTTTTGAATAAAAAATGCTCTGAACATATTAATTCAATATAGAGGAGAGCTCTACATTTGAAAAGTGATAGTTTTATGATGAAGGGAGCTATATTGTATAAGAAAAATCATGAGGGTATCTATCTGAGGTGCTTAGGAAAAGAAGAAGTTGAAAGAGTTATGGTAGAGTTTCATGATGGATATGGCACTAGCCATGGATCTACACCTTTGACTACCAACTAGATTTAGAGGGCTAGTTACTATTAGCCCTCATTGTTCAAGGACACACACAATCATGTCAAAAACTGTCATGTATGTTAGACCACAACAAGCAGGGAGAAGTATGCAACTCTTCCACTTCATCCTGTTATAGAGGTAAAACCGTTAGCACAGTGGGGTTGGATTTCATAGGTCCAATCAATCTACCTTCTTCTGTAGGACAGGTATATTCTCACTATTACTGATTATTTGAATAGGTGGACTGAGGCTATTTCATAAAAACAATATAATTTTGAAGTGGTAATCAATTTCATTGAGTCAGGTATTATTAATCACTTTGGGTGTCCATTGGCTTTAGTTTGTGATAATGGTCCTACATTTGCATCATTGAAATTTTCTAACTAGGCCTTTGATAATGGAATTATCATTAATTTTGCATCCAATTACTACCCACAGGGCAATGGATTGGCTAAATCCTCCAATAAAAACCTTTTAACAAACATCTAAAATCTCTTAGAAAAGAATCCCAAGGATTTCCACACACAACTTAGATTTTCTCTCTAGGCAGACCGCACTAGGCATAAGACATCTTTAGGGACTTCTCCTTACCACCTTGTGTGTGGTCTGGAGCATGTATTTCCCATTTAGTTGAATATCCCCACTTTATAGTTCATCAATGAATACTATGATGAAGTGGACAAATGTGAAGCCAGGTTGGAAAAATTGTTACACCTTGAAGAAAGAAGAAATGAAGCCTTAGAATATTTTGCTAAACATCAAGGTGTAGTCAAGAGATGGTTTGAAAAAAGATCCAAGGTAAAATCCTTTAGAATCTCTAACTTGGTTCTTTACTGGGATAAAGCACATGACCGAAAAGGGGAGCATGTAAAATTTGACAAAATTTGGCTTGGCCCTTATCAAATTTTAGAGATTCTGGGAGGTAATGCTTTTCACTTGAAAACTCTCACTAGAGAGGAAATCCCACTACCTGTAAATGGGCAGTACCTGAAGCATTACTTCCAATCATGAGTTGTTCACATCTATTTCCTTGTACATAGTTAGGTTAGGTTTTTTTTTTTTTGCTTTGTTGATTTGGTTAGAGTAGGTTTCCTTTTTTCTTTGTTTTACTTTGTTTGCTACTTTTGGTTGGTTTGGGTTTGCTTTGGTTAGGGTAGGTTTTCTTTTTCTTCACTCTCGCTCTAGGTTTTCCTATTTTCTTTTGGGTTTGTTGCATCTACATGGCAATCATTTTAATATCTAGGACTGTTCTGAATATTTATTTTACAAACTTCAATCATCCTTCTAGAGTCAATTAGTGAAGGTCCTTTATTTGGTGTCATATATATTAATGATTTGAGTAGATGAGTAATGGGATTAAATTAAATCTAGAATGTATTTGGGTCTTATATTTGTACATAGATCTTTTAAAATTCCAAGGTTGTATATAGTCCTTATGAAGTCTGGTTAGGTGAAAATATTATATTCTACTTCAGTGCTACTGTGGTTCTTAGCCCTGAGTGTGAACTTCAATGTTCACAGGTTGAAATAAAAGTAAAAAGAAAGAATATCAAAAGGAAAAGAAAAGAGAAAATATTGAAAATCAAAAGAATGAATTCAAATTATCAAGACTATCCAAGTATCTCTACCCGGGCTATGGACACCTAGCTGGTAGTAGAGCTATGCTTGAGAGAATCACAACAATAACCTCATTGGCACTATGGATGCTTGATTGTCATTGAGGCTCTATCCAGGATGCTTTTGGAGTTACAATATTTACATAGCCTGGTCAAACCAAATTTGGTTCTTATTGTAACTAAGGAAAGGGAATGAATGCACAATGCACACACTTTGACCATGGTACAAGAAAGGTTCACTTGCCTATGAGTTTTGAAGCTCTACTAAGTTGGTGACTTGATGTAAGGATTGAAACCTGAGATTTTGGGTTCTTGATTCTAGCTTGTTATTAAAATGCTCTGGAGCATTTTCACAACAGGAATCGTCATTTTTTGTGTAGTTTTCACACACATGCCCCACTGAAAGTAGGGACCCTCTCTTTCTCTAATTTTGATACTTTGACCCTTTGGTTTTGAAATTTGACTACTTTGATATGTGCTTGAATGATTATCTTGTTTGTGCAAATGACCCTATAAAGTAGCACTTTGAAAACCCTTAGTCTTTGGGGTAGTTTCAATTTTTTCTTTGTTTTCGAGAAAACTCCCTCTGGGCGGAATTCCCTGAACACCTTGGAAACCCGATGGAGGCTAGTTCTACATTGTTCTCAGAGATTTTAGATCCTCAAAGAATTTTGTCTTCTCCGGAATTTCCTGAAATTCCTCCAGGCCTTCAAATTTCTGAATTCCTTCATGACCTCATATCCCCAAGCTTGTTCTCTTCTCATTGCATTTATGTTCTCTTATGAACTCTGTAGCCCATGATTACTGATCTCTTAAGGGAATTTGTGCTGAAGATTTGTGTCATTTATCTTGCTTTGAATTTGGAAGACTTGGTTTTTGAGTGTTGTGTGTGAATTTGGTGATTGGACTTTGGATTGCTTGCTTTGGTGACATTTGCTGGTGATTTTGGTGTTTGATTGAAGAATTGGAGATTATTTCTCATCGCTGCCATCTCGAGTTGATTCTTCATCCATGGTATGTTTGCAATACTCTAGATTTTGATTTGCAATCATGAATGATCCTTTGATATCATATGGTCGCCTTGAGTCTGGGTTTTGGCATGCTTGGTGGTCTACATTTATGCTTAGGGTTACAGTTTCCCATTGTTTGCTGGGATTCCTTCCCAAAGTTGGACGCAACCATCCCTTTCATAATTTCATGATTCAATTGTGTGGTCCACTTCTTGATTTGACCACCTAGTTCGATCTCGTGCTTGATATCAATTTTCTCCAGTTTGACCTAGGATTCTTTGTATTCGATAGAACTCACGTCCTGGGTACATTTGAGTTATTTCATTTGATGAAATGCTTCGCTATAAGGATTTCATGGGAATTTATCTTGGTTGGTTAAATATGAATGAAGATTGGGGGTTGATTTTGTTTGTTCATGGTGGAACCTAGGGTTTTGATTTTCAATTTATTCCCCAATGTCATTTAAATTGTCTTTAGGAAAATCCCAAATCTAGGTCCATTGATGGGAGATTTGAAACAAATAACATATGAGCCTAATCCCCCAAATTCCTGATCATTCAATAAATTTGGGTGAAATCTTGACAAGGTCAAATATTTTAGGTTTTTGAATATCTCACGGATTTTCATTACTTTCGGAATTCCCCGATTTTCCATCACTTCATCGTTTTCCTAGAAATGTGCTTTAAACATGGAAAATGCATTGGCGTTGCATAATTTTGCTTCCTTCAGAGAACCACAAAATCCATTATTCCTTCATTTTCCCAAAATATGCGAAGTCCTATCATTTTTCATGGATTTCCATTCCCAATGAAATTCCCCGAAAACCTATTAAAAATGAAGAATTGAAGGATATCATGAGTTATTAGCTAATGATTTTGCATCACGTGATTAATTTGAATGATTTAGAAATGTATCATGTTGTTTCTTAATTAATGATGATGATTAAATGATTTTTGGAGGTTTATTATTCTTTCATCCCTAAATTCCTCCTGGATTGAAATACCCCAAAATTCCCTTTTGGCTTGAATTTCACGAAGGAGTGAAAATCCTAATGTGTGAAGAAATGTGATTTAATGATATTTTAAGGGGATTTTGATTGTTGTCTAGATTTATTTGAATGATGAGCATGATCTCTATGAAGGACTAACTTGAATTCCCATGTTGTAATAGATCTTTTTTGTGGTCTTTGTTATGAATGTAGGATAATTTTAGTAAGGCCATTGTTGGAAGGGCTAAAGACAAGGTAATGGATCCTAGTGACGAGGGAGCTTTTGTCTTAGAGGCTAAGAGAATCAAGTTGGACATGAAAAGAAAGACCCCTGAGAGAAAGTTGGCTTCCATCTGGTCAGAGGTAGTTGATACCAATGTTGGGAGATGAGATTATGAGGAGTTTAAAGCAAAAATGGTAGTGCAAGATCCTTCCCTGTTAGTAGGGAGATTTGTGAGCTATGGGTTGGCTCATGTGGTTGGCTACCCTCGTATGGTGCAATGCTATGAGATAGTCTTGGAATGTCCAAGACATTATGATTCAAATACACAAAGAATAATTGGACCATAAGGAAGGGTACTTGCAAATTTCTGTCTTGTCTTAGTGGCCCAAACATTTCACATGCCTAACAGATCTCATGTGGTGGGTCTTGATCCTTACATAGCCAAGAAATACTGTGGAGATGATACAACTAAGGCTTTGTAAGTTATCAATTCCTGGTTGGAGAAACCTAAGCCACACATCTCCAAGTTACCTAAGTAGTTGTCAAGAGCCAAGTTCATATCAGAATACTATGATGCAATCACTGTCCTTAGCAGAGTGGTGGGTTTGAAGACTGTAGGGGTATTTGAAAGTTGAATGTTTTATATCATAGTGAGGATGGAGCAAAATGTAGACTATCATTGGTCAGGTATCATCAGTGCCATGATTCATGAGCAACTATGTAGTGTATTGTAGACCAAGAGCTTCACAATCACCTCTTATTTGGTTTATGCCCTGGCAAGGTTTCATCCATACAAGGGGTTGAGTACATGATGGATCTTTGGCTAGGATGTTATCTATGAGGTTTATCCCCAGTTGTATTTAGATAGCTCAAGTTATAGGAGGGTTAATGATGCATTCACATGTACATCACAAGGTTTCTACAAGGAGTAGAACATGTAAGGATCTCTGATGTAGCCAAGGAATTGATACAGAAGTATGGGGCATGGTTTATTTAGTTTCCTACTTTCTCATATATCCAAATTGATGGTTGCTAAAGGGCTCCTTACAAATTTCTAATATATCCAAGAAATCACATCATACTTTTGGACGTTACAAGGAAAATCTCATCTTTTGATGATATTGTGAAGGACATGCACAAAAATGGCTTGGGAGGTGACTTTCCATTGAGGATAGGATTCAATGAGTTCTTCCCTTCTTTGATCACAACACACTCTTCCGAAGAAGAAATGAGCACTCTAGCTCTGAAATTTCACTCCAAGAGGCCCAAATTTGAAAGGACATAAGAAGCTCAAAAGAGGGCTAGTAGGAACTTCAAGCACAAGGATGAAATTGAGGATTATTGGGTGAACTGTAAAGATGAGTTTGAGGTCTGAAGGAAGAATTTTTCAAGATTTCTTGTGCACCTAATCAGGTTGTATAGCATCAAGTCCATCCCTGACCAACTTGATGATGATGGGGAAGTAATCCAAATCCATGATTATCAGTCAATCAAGGACAAGCCCATAAGTGAGATTGATTGCTTAGGGGAAGAGAAAATTGAATTGGAGAAAATCAATGCTCCTATTATCAACTAGACCAAGTTGTGGCTCAAGCATAAGATTTGGGAGTTGGATAGTGAAGGGAAGCAATACACATATGATTTGATGGGAAACCTGGAATCCCACTCCACTTCTAAGGATTATTAGCAAGACTCTCAAGCCAAGAAAAAGGTAAATTATCCCTTCAAAATTAAGATCAAGGGTATCCAAATAGAGGTTGAGGAAGAAAATAAAAGGAATCCTAGTGCTAAACAAAGAAATACTTCCTTGAAAGAAAAGATATCTACTCAAGAGGATGAGCATGAAGAAGAAGAGAAGAAGCATGGTGTCCTTCTACCTAAAAGGAGGAGAGTGGTAAGAACATATAGAAAATAGAATGATCCCACCAAAGGACTAGGAAAGGAGGAAACAAGACCATGGGTGGTAGATGTAGAGAGCTCTGGAGAAAAGACACAAGTTTACACTAGGAACGCCATAACTCCCTCTCCAAAAGAAAGTATGGCAAAAGAGGGTGCTATTACACTTCTTCCTATTAAAAAACAAGAGGACACTTATGACCCTCCCTTAACTTAGAGCTTGAATGATGGAGAGAAAGCACAAATAGAGGTGTTGTTGACGAGGAACATCAAGGTGAGGAGACAGAAGAATTCCATGTTGGAGATCTCCATAGTGTAGAGGAAGAACTTGGAAATATTCTATAGTCTTCCTAGGTATGTTATGAGTACTCGCCACTTAGGGAAGAAGAAGATAAATTTATGGAAGAGGAGAAAACACATGAAAGGAACCCTTCTCCTATTCAAGTTATGATAGAGAGAGTAAATCAAGAGGAAAGTCAGAAGCCATAAGATAATAAGGAGAAAGATGAAGGAGAAGGAAAAATTGAGGTCCCCTTAATACATAATGCAAATGTTGAGCCCTTTGAAGGTGAAATAGAAAGGGAGAAACAAAATGAGCAACAATTGGATGCTTCTACCCCAAGTTGGCTCAATGAGAGGTTGAAGAGTAAGTGGTCATAGATGATGCCCCGTTGAATTGGGATGAATTGTGGAAAATTGGTAAAGGGAAGGAGAAGAAGAAAGCTAGAGTAATCTCCAAAATTACCAAGGATGAAGTAGACAACAGAATAATCCACATTTCCACTACTATATCAAATAAAAGTAAAAGGGAGATGACTCCTCAAGATTACAGTATTCATATTTTAAATTTGGGGCCTACAAGTAAAGATTAGGAGAAGGAATAGTTCCAAGAGTCTACCCAGGCTATTCTAAGAAGGTTGGACAAGGAAACAACAAAGAAGGAGAGGTTGCAGAAACAATTGAATGATGTGTATAGATATGTGCAACACTTGATGAAGCCCCTGCAAGAAGTGGGATGTGAAGGGGTGACTCCTGAAGGATTGTTGCCTAAGGAGGCATTCACTGAGCTTGAGAAGATGAAAGTTTCTACATAGGGCACCCACGACTGGTTGTAGGGAGTTGGGAAACAAGTAGATGATATGATCAAAGGTAGCTTGTCAACATGTGGTTATGCATATAGGTCCTCTGAGTGGCTACATAGTGTGCTAGGGCAAGACAAGATAGATACAGACCTCCTCATGCAAAATTTAAGGACCATCATAAATTAAACAAAAGAAAAATTGGTGAGTGATGGAATTCTTCCTTCTACAAATTTTTTTGAGCCTTGGGAATGGTATGAATCCTTGTAGATCAAGCAAAAGGTTTTGAGGAGGATTCATAAGCAAGGAAAATAGGTAGAGGATGCATTAAGAGATATTTATGGAAGATGTATCTCATTCTTTGAGATTATGAATAGAAGGAAGAAGTTCACACCAAGGCATCTAACTTTAGAACTGTGTAATGTATTCTATTGTTAATCTAATTAAAACAAAACACTATTAACAGAACTTTAAATTGAAGAAATTTGAAATAAACTTGGCTATAAAATAAAAATTCTTCAAGAACATTCCGTTTTTCTCTATCTCCAGAGATTGGTTTGAAGCTTTCTGGCTCTCAGATTGTGTGAGCTTCTCCAAATGACTACTGCAGAACGAGTATACAAAGAAAAACTATTCTATATGCTGGTGAAGATGGACAGGGGCTATAATTATGTACAGGGGCTGTAGATGAGATGAGTCATGATTCTACTGCTATGATTGCTATACTATTGCTATGATAATGCTCTATGAATGCTAATGCTGCTTGTAATTTGGCTATAGTTTTCTTGCTTCCAATTCTATATCATTTGGAGCTCCCGGCAGCTGTATTTATAGATTTTTTGCAGGCTTCATCCCGACTGGCAAGAATCTACGGCTGTGAATTGTCTGGTATGTTTGAATGGTGAGAGATTGAGAGGTTGAGAAGAAAATGGAGGAGGTTGAGAGGTTGGAGAGAAGAATGGAAGCTTGTCTTCAACCCACAGGAACAAGCCTGCACAGAAACAGAGAAATTTAATTTTCTGCTTTGGCAGTTTGTTTCCCGGGAGTTGAAGATAAATCCCAAATTAAATAAATAAAATTTATTTAATTTAATTTATTGCATTTTGATTTTTGATTTTTGAAAACTATAGAAGAATTAATTAAATATTTTGGTAATATTTAATCATGAATGACTTTAGAAGATTTTTGAAATATTTAGAAGAATTATAATATTTTAATCTTTATTTGAATAAAATATTCAAACTAAGATTATATGATAATTAATATAAATAAATTGTAACATTTATTTAATTAATTAAGAAATGAATATGAAAAGGTGATTAAATATTTAATCGAAATGAAATCATGAACAATATAAATAAATTATTTAAATTTATTTATACGTAGATAGAATCAAAAGATTTTAATTAAATATTAAAAATATTTAATTAATTACCAGACAATGTGATATGACCATTTTTAAGTGTATACATTTTGCCCCTCTTTGAAGTGATGTGTTTTACGCATTACTTCAAAGAATTTTTGAAATTTTTCCCCAAATATTGATTTGAAATGTTGATGATGTATGCCCCCGCGAACGATGAATCGATATTTGAATTTTTGAATTTTTTTAGATTTTTGTGGAATTTTTCATTTTTTTTTCTTTTTTTCTTTTTTTGAAGATGTCGATTCATCGTTCGAAAATAATGATGTGAAGAAACTGACCCGAAGAGATATTAAATGAAAATTTGATTAAGAAATTGCCCCTGGTATGTAAAAATATGATAAAATGCCCTAATTTTACCATTATATAGGTTAAAAATGTCATTTTCCATGTCATTTTCAATTTTAACCTAGTAAAATTTGTAAATTTTGAGCTCTGAGTGGATAATCATGGCACTTCCAGTTCACCTACACCGTTTCGAGCGTATCCGACGTTATCAGCGGCCATCGCACTATGGACCTCCGGTATGTATCTCGTAACTCCTTGTATGTCAAAAATTTCATTTTGCGCACGTTTTTAATGTTTTAATTCAAAAACATTGAGTTTTAGCGCTCCTAAAGTTTTTCGTAGCGCATATAATATTATAGCGCCCTTAAGACTTCTCGTAGCGCTTTCAACAATTTTCGTAGCGCATAATTTTCCATAGCGCCCGTGATAGATTTCATAGCGCTTTTGATTATTTCTATAGCGCATATGATATCATAGCGCACCTGATATTTTTTATAGCACTCTTAAAAATTATTGTAGCGCAAACTTTTCCATAGCGCCCGTAATATAAATCATAGCGCCATTAATTGATTCTGTAGCGCAAAATTTTATTTAGCGCTGATAAAGATTTTTGTAGCGCATACAACTAGTTCTGTAGCGCTTTTTGTTCCACATGATAAATTTGTTTCCCAAATTGTTGGAGAACAAATAGTAGTTGATAAATTTGTTTTTAAAGTTGTTAAAAACAAATAGTATAGATAAGTTTTCTCCTAAAGTTGTTAGAAAGAAACTTGATGTTGATTATTTGCATGTCATGATGATGAAAAACAAATAATTTGATTGATTCATTTTGATATGATATGTTAAAATGATTTGATATTGATGTTGTTTTGATGATGTATGTGAACAGGAGAGACTAGGTGTCTTGCAGATACGAGAGGCTTTTCCGAGCACATGGTCATTGATTCCACATTTATTACAGTCTGATAGAGATGTCATTGATGCCTGTGGTTTGACTTCATTACTTGATATGCCCGAGGTTCGCCTCAATAGGGCTCTATTGATAGCACTTGCAGAGAGGTGGCATAGCGACACCAACACCTTTCATTTACCGACCGGCGAGATTACAGTGACTCCCGAGGATGTATATCGCATCCTACGGATCCCAGTGATGGGAGAGGTAGTTGTGTTTGACAGACGAGAGGCTGGAGGTACTCTTGCTTTGAGACGGATATTCAGAGATACTCAGATAGCTGGGTACTACATCCCATGGGGTGAGATTACAGATTCCTATCCACCACTACCAGCTGTACTTGCAGGATTCATTAGAGGTGTGTTGTGCCCCGACCATAGGTCGAAGGGGTTTGCGATCGGATGGGGTCGTGTCTTAGAGAGCATGGTGATGCAGGGCACACGATATGCATGGGGTACCTGTATGCTAGCCCATCTATATGATGAGCTACATCACATTGTCTATGGTAGAGGCCGGAGTTTTGCGGTTGGATGCTCATTACTACAGATATGGGCATGGGAGCATTTTGCAGTGTTATGTCCATTGACTCAAGGAGATCGACCAGCTGGTCGAGCATACAGATGGAGATATTCACATATTATTGCTCAGCCTAGACTGGGCAAACTAGTGTATTGGCAGCGGCTGTTGGATAGTTTGGATACAGTATGCTGGAGGCCATATTTGGATTGTGAGCCATGGCCAGAGGATGCGAGGGAGATGCCTTTTGTATGCACTTCCAGATTTTTGATTGGACGGACCACATGGATCTTAGAGAGATTTCTTGCTGGACGTGTATTGCGACAGTTTGGTCGGATTCAGGGTATGCCTGTTGGTTCAACCATTTATGCAACGCCGGAAAAGCTTGCGTGTGGGGCCCACGGACCTCTTTGATGCCCGGGGTGGGAGTTTATCGTTGCAATGCGAATGGGACTACCAGCGGATATTGGATGCGGGCGACACACGAGTATGTGTCATTTATGTTCTCTGACATCCTCCTCCATGTTTGATCTGATGAGGCCGTTGCTCCTATCGTGGACGAGACGTCGACAGAGAGACTTCGAGTTGGGTGATGATGATTCAGAGGACAAAGTGAGGACGAGGAGGGTAGCGGAGATGATGACTTCAGATGGAGATGATGGTGGTGATGGTAGGGGTGGCGAGGAGAGCGGAGAGAGGGGCGGGAGGTAGGAGGTGAGGGGGGGGGATGGCCATACCCATCATCTTGGTGGATCCGACGGTAGCGAGTCGGATATCCTCTGCCGCAGCACAGAGACTGCAGGCTCGCTATCACAGGGCACAGGCCTTGATTTCACAGTTGCAGGGTCAGGTGACTTCGATCACTGCCGAGAGAGATGCGGCTAGACAGCGGGGTGAGCAGGCCATTGCCTTAGCAGATAGCCTACAGAGAGTGGCAGGTAGCACTTTGCCAGGTGATATGATGAGAGAGGTTACGAGGGCTACTCGAGAGGCAGAGTTTTATCGCCAGATATCATGATGCAGTCCCAGCTGAGCAGAGAGATAGCTATACTCAGTCACGATCTACTCATGGTCGCTCTCGTACTACCAGCAGGGGTGTGACACAGCCATTACCTCCTAGAGGGCCACCGGGGTCAGGCGGAGCAGGTCCATCAGGGGCAGGTGGTACAGGTCCTAGGCCAGCTCCATCACAGGATAGCTCTGCCTAGTGCATTGTATATGATCTCTTTTATGATATTCTGTTGAGACATTTTGTATACACCGTGAGATGATCACATTTTTGATGATATTATATCATTTGTAATTTGACATCCTTGTACATTTTGACATTCATTTTTGAGATATATGAAATGCAGAGATGATATATATATATATGATGTGTACTATATATGATGATTTCATGATTTATGATATTTATATTCATGATTTTATGAGATGAATGAATGTATGATGTTTATGATAGATGAATTTCTAATGCAATAATTTATGAAATGATGTTTTGTGAATGTCAAAATATACTCAGTCATATTTGAAAAGATATAAATCTTTGATTCTTTGCCAGCTTTTAGGAATCTGTGAATGCAAGATGCAAATTCTAACATGAATGCAATCTATACTAACCATGCAGGACATTCATACAATATCGCCATTTGGAGAACTTATACATGTTTTTTGTATCATCATAGAGCTTTGAAATGTTGAAATTTAATACAAGCATCAAAGGGTATGTTAGCACCAGTGATGACCTGAGTATTTCTTTCATGATTTTTAATATAGCAAGTTAATACAAGCATCTAGGTATAATTGAACCGAGATGACCTGAGTATTGCTTGCATAAACAGACAAGAGTTAACCCTTTTCCCATGCAAATTCCGAAATGTCATCCATGATCTATAGTAGAGCATGTCTCACGACCAAATTGCATAGTACTAATGATTTCCTCACAAACAGAAGACAAAAAAAATCATACTCCTTCCTTGCTTTTCTAGTTCAGTACATCATCGAATTACTCCAGAGATATGATAGAAAATCAAACAACCATTCAAATCCTGTTTAAGGCATTTCAAACATTTATTTAGATTAAGATCATCCAATTTGGTTACCATCATTGATATTCTGCATGTCGATAGTTTGTTTGGATCATTTTGTTTAGATTTCGATTGACATGAATATGTTTGTGATTTGATATGACAATGTTGCGTTTTGTTTTTGTCAAGCTGTTATTTGTCTGTTTGAGATATTTTGAAAGCTCGTTGCCCCTCTCTTGTATTTTTCTGCGTTTTGCCCCCAATGTAAACACAACCTAAAGATAAAAGATATGTACAAATTTCATCAAGCCATGATGAAACCTAAAGATTCCCACTACATGGTATGGATAATGAAAGATATTTACAGATGATAGACGTGGATGAATGATGCCTAAAGTGAAAATAAGACATAAACTAATAAATGGAGGAGCCCATTTCGATCACAAGTAGCGCTTGTTTGCCAAGTTTTCACCACTTGTTTTTATTGCACTTTTTCAAGATTTTTCTGATTTTTTTGATTTTTTCAGGACTTTTTATGATTTTTTTCATAAAACTTCTTAAGGTGAATACTATTGGTTGGCTCTTCAAACAGGTCCCCCTCTGATGTGGATAACTGATATGCTCCAGAACCATATGCTGCTATAATAACAAATGGACCAAGCCAATTAGGTTCAAATTTGCCTTTCTTTTCTCTATCTTGCTGATTACGTGGATTTTCCCTCAAAACTAAGTCACCCACTTGAAATGCCCGTGGTTTAACTCTGTGGTTATAACTACGAGACATGACTTGTTGATAACCTTTCAAGTGATCAGCTGCATGTTGGCGTCTTTCATCTAACAGTTCGAGTTCTTGAAGGCGAGAAACTCGGTAGTCTTCATCACTTATCAATCCCTTAAGTGAAACCCTAAGCGAAGGTATTTCAACTTCCAATGGTAAGATTGCTTCTGCTCCATAGACTAAAGCATATGGTGTAGCTCCTGTTGGTGTGCGAATACTAGTTCTATATGCCCACAAAGCTGGGTTGAGTTGAACATGCCAATCACGTCCAGCATCATTTACTGTCTTCTTTAATATCTTCAAAATGGTCTTGTTAGAAGCTTCTGCTTGACCATTACCCTATGGATAATAAGGTGTAGAGTACCTGTGTTGGATATGAAATCTTTCACAAAGTTCATCAACATCCTGATTCTTAAAAGGTCTTCCATTATCAGTAACAATAGAATTAGGAATTCCATATCTACAAATAATGTAATTTAGGATAAATGAAGATATATGTTTACCAGTCACTGTTGTTAGAGGAACAGCTTCAATCCATTTTGTAAAATACTCAGTAGCTGTGATGATAAACTTATGACCATTTGATGATGAAGGATGTATTTTACCAACAAGATCCAATCCCCACTGAGAAAAAGGCCATGTTGAAATAAAAGGCTACAATTCCTGTGCAGGTGCATGAATAAGATTCCCGTGAATCTGGCATTTAGAACATTTCTTAACAAAAGTAAAAGAATCTTGCTCCATGGTAGGCCAATAATATCCCATTCTGACAAGTTTCTTTGCTAAGGTCAAACCACTTGAATGAGTTCCACAAATACCACTGTGAACCTCTTGTAAGGCTTTTTCAGATTCGTCACGTTCAAGACATCTAAGGAGTGTACCATCAAGACCACGTCTATAAAGGATATTGGCAATTAAGGTATAACGGGATGATTGGCGAATGAAATTCCGTTTTTGGTTTCAGGATAAATCTGAAGGCAAGATGTTATCTTTCAAATAGGTATAAGTTTTGCCATATAAAGGTGAATCTGAACCAGTCAAATGACATATAACTTGGTTTTCAGGATTATCATATGCAGGAGAAAACAATTGTTCCACCAAGAATTCATACTTGGTTTGATCTTCTGATATTTGTAATAAAGAAGCAATGGTAGCCATTGCATCTGCAGCTTTATTGTCAATTCTTGATATTTGTGAAAACTTAATTGACACAAAATATTTCTTATAATCATCCACCATGTGTTTGTATGGTAGCAACTTATCATCTTTGGTTTGATAGTCATCATTAATTTGATTAATGATAAGTTGTGAATCACCATAAACTTCCAGCTCTGTAATCTGCCATTCCAAAGCTATCTTTAATCCTATGAGTAATGCCTCATATTCTACTATGTTATTTGTGCAAGGAAACATCAACCGATATGATCGTGAGATGGTATGTCCTTCAGGTGTAACAAAAAGAATCCCTGCCCCCGAGCCATATTGTGTATAAGATCCATCAAAATATAGTGCCCACGGTCTCTGAATTGTTGTTGTAAAGACATCTGCATCAGGAAACTCAATATGCATTGGATTGTCTTCTTGTAAAGGAGCTTCAGCTAACTGATCTGCAATGACCTGTCCTTTAATCACTTTTCGATCTACATAGTGAATATCAAACTCACTTAAGATCATTACCCATTTTGCAAGTCTTCCTGTTAAAGTGGCTCTGCTTAATAGGTATTTCAATGGATCTATCTTTGTTATCAGCTTAACTGTATGAGTCAACATATAATGTCGCCACTTTTGAGAAGCAAACACTACTGCAAGACAAGCTTTTTCAATGAAACTGTAGTTTAACTCATGTCTTGTTAAGGTTCTGCTGATATAATATATAGCCCTTTCTTTACCTGTAGAGTCTTCTTGTGCTAGCAATGCACCCAAAGATACTTCTGTTGCTGAAATATAGAGTATAAGTGGCTCTCCTGGAATAGGCGGAATTAGAACTGGTGGATGTGTAAGATATTGCTTGATCTGATTGAATGCTGCTTCACATTTGTCATCCCATTTAAATGGAACACTTTTATGCAATAAATGTGTGAATGGCAAGCTTTTGTCTGCCAGTTGAGCTATAAACCTTCTGATGGATTGTAATCTTCCTTGTAAAGATCTTAATTGACTGATATTTCATGGTGGAGGCATGCCCATTATAGCTTGTACCTTTTCTGGATCAACTTCTATACCCTTTTCTGAAACAATGTACCCTAGGAGTTTTCCAGATGTAACACTGAAGACACATTTCTTTGGATTCAGTCGAACATTGAATTTTTCCATTCTGACAAAGATTTTTGACAAGATTTCTAGGTGTTCATCTCGTGTATGAGATTTAGCAAGTAAATCGTCAACATAATCTTCCATGAATGTATGCATCATATCATGAAAAATAGTTGTCATGGCTCTTTGATAAGTAGCTCCAGCATTATTTAACCCGAATGGCATTACATTCCAGCAATAAGTACCCCATGGACATGTGAACGCTGTTTTATCTTGATCTTCTGGTGCAATTTTTATCTGGTTGTATCCTGAGAATCCATCCATTAATGAATACATTGCATGTCCAGCAGTTAAGTCAACAATCAAATCTATGTTAGGTAAAGGAAAATCATCTTTAGGGCATGCTTTATTTAAATCCCTGAAATCTGTACAAACTCTAATCCTTCCATCTGGCTTTGAAACAGGTACAATGTTTGAAATCCATTCTGCATAGTCAATAGTTCGAATGAATCCAACATCTAAAAGCTTCTTTAATTCTTCCTTGACCAATAATGCAACATGTGGATGCATTTTTCTGAGTTTTTGCTTTACAGGTTTTATCCCAGGGTTGATAGATAAATGATGCATTATCAGATTAGGATCTAACCCTGGCATATCAGCATATGACCAAGCAAAGTTAATTTGATTATCCTTCAAGAATTGCATGAATTTCTGGACTTCTTCAACTGTTAATGATGCTGCAATTTGTAAAACTTTTGGCTGCTCTGGTGTACTTATGTTGATTGATTTTGTTGGTTCAATCAAAATAGAAGATCTTTCATGATAATACTTGGGAAGAGTGTCAAGTTTCTCATCCTTTAGTGCCTCAGAAAGGTTTTCACTGTCAGATTCGCTCTTTATTTTTCTTTTGTTTTGATCTATCACTGCCTTTTTTCGGTTTTCACCAATAGATCCATCTTTTATTTCATTTATTTTGCAGCTAAGAGACTTGACACTCTCCTTGTCAAAATCATGGGTATAAGATTCTTGAATGAAACAATTGTTTTCTTCATTTGAGGAACAAAGGAAAGTTATAACATCTTCATCATTACTGAATGTAGGAATATGGATAGGTGCGTCAATGTCCCAATCTATAAGTTCTGGATAAACTAAAGGCATAGGATCATTAGGTTGGGTAAGGTCTTGAATTGTCAAAGTCATGATGTGGTTGTCATCCTCATGGTAGACAAGGTCTATGATGGTATTCTCCTATTGATTATCAATCTCATTAGAATCTGATTCTTCCTCACTTGAATCATGATCGCTTTGTAAAACATAATCGAGTGAAGGCCTTGACCCTTATCCTTGTATAATAACAAGTGCATATTTGTGTATAATATCAACTTGTTTATCCCTCCAAAATTCATCATTATAAATGGTGTCCCATTCATATTCATTAGAATCAGTATCTGAACTATTTTGCAATTGGAAAACTGATTCATGAGATTTATCTGACACAGATTCTCCTTCATGAACTAATGATGTTTGTTGTGAAGTGAGTTCTTCTTTATCTTTACCATATCCAAGTCCTGTTTTATCACTTGAATGCTTTGAAATAGGCTGAATAGGTTCCACAATTCCTTCTCTTCGTTTCCCTATAGGACCATTTCCTTCATAACCCATCTTTTGCATGATAGCATACCCCTTACCATATTGTTCTTTAGGTAACTTAATGTGTAAGAGAGATTCATCTTCATCTTTATATAGCCAATTTAGAATGTCCCTATCTTCAGCTTCTTCTTCAGTGGTATTAGCTCTAATGAATTTTCCATCAAACTTTGTGATTGGCACGAAAGTTTGAGATGTAGAAGCATTGATTTGATAAAGTTGGTAATCCATGTGATCTTGGAGAAGGAGGCAAAGTAGAAAGAGATAGTGAATATTCACCTACCCCTTTGTCTTTAAACTTCAGCTTAGTATCAAGATTGTTTGTCAATTCTTGCAATTGGACTTGTAGATTGGAAGAAGAAACAACAAGAGCTTCTCTATTGTGTGGCACAAAGACATCTTGGCTCACCCTAAGATTGGAACAAGTTTGGGTACTATTGTAATCAGCTTGTATGGTTATTTCTTGTCCATCATATGGAAACTTGATACATTGATGATATGTTGATGGTACAGCCTGCATATCATGGATCCACGGATGACCCAAAAGTATGTTATAAGACAGATCTCGATCTAGAACCTGACAAAAAGTATTCTTCACAACAGGTCCCACTCTGATAGGTAGCAATATTAATCCCTTAGAAGCTCTTTCTTCATCATCATATGCCTTAATGGTTATTTTCCTTCGTGAATCAATTTCATTTTCTGAAATTCCTAAGGCATTTATCAATTTTAAGGTACAAATATTTAAACCGGCTCCTCCATCTATTAAGACACGTCTAATTCGATGTTTATGGATCATGACTTCAAGATAGAGCAAGGAATTATGTGGATGTATTATAGAAGAATCATCTTTATCGAAAAATGAAAGACAAGTGGGGGAAGACAAATGTCCCACCATGGCTTGAAATCTGTTTGCATCTAGATCAGTATCAACAGTTGTGTTTACAAGAGCTTCTTCTAAAATATTCTTGTGTATGGGGGATATTTTAAGAAGTTCAAGAATAGAAATTTGAGCTGATGTTTTTCTCAATTGATCAACCAGATTATACTGAGTTGGAGAAGAAATAGTTGTTTTAGACGAACTTCCTTTTAAAACAACCTTTGCTTGACCTCTTGTTGTTACATTAACCTGTTGATATTCTTGTTTTCCTTTGATTTTGATAACATTAATCCGATTATCATCTGTGTAAATATGACGGATTATATTGTCTTCAACATTATGTATGCTTTTGGCTTTGGTATCCGATGTTTCCCCCTTTTGGTAGTTTGGCAAAGGATCTTTGAATGCTTGATGATCATCATTGGTATGATGTCCCTCAATTGTAATAGTACCATTGTCAATTAAATCTTGTACTAGATTTTTCAAAGCTTGACAATTGTTTGTCCTATGGCCTTTACATCGATGATAATTGCAATAATACGAGTCATTCCATGATGGTGGTTTAACTCGTGGCTCATAATCTCTTTGTGGTGGTAAAGTGATAACTTTATTATCAAGAAGTTCCTTGAGAGCAGATTCAAGAGATTGACCCAAAGTAGTAAAAGTCCGTCGATTTGAAAAGAATGAAGGTCTAGACGGATTTGATATTTGGGTATTGCCAAGATTATTATTGAAATTACCACGATTTTGATTGGTATTTTGATTGGTCATGTTCTCTTGCTTGGAAATTTGTCCTTGTTGATTGTTGTTTCCTTGTTGAATTGTATTTCCTTGTGAATTGTTTCTTGGAACACTTGATAGATTGAAAACGGATGGTCTTGTTCGTAAATTATTTGCATCCACTATACCATCATTAACAACATTTTTGTTTCTATTCCAAAACCTTGTTTTATCGTTGTTTTGATTTGATGTACTTGGATTATCAAGTTTTATCACTCCCCTTTTAACCAAGGCCCCTTCAATAGTGATTGCATTTTCAATCAGTTTTTCAAAGTTATGAGGACAATGAAGGTTAAGCCTATAGCTTAATTCTGGATCAAGGCTATTGATAAAAATATCCATCTTTTCCTTTTCAGGAATAGGACGAGAATATCGTGCAAATAACCTTCTCCATCTTTGTAAAAATGTAGTAAAGGGTTCTCCTACTTTTTGTTTTACTTTACAAAGATCAAGCATTGTTATTTGATGTTGAATATTGTAGGAGTATTGTGAGATAAACTGATTTATCAACTCCTCAAAAGTTTTGATAGGTGGAGTGATTTTTGAAAGCCACTCCATGGATTGTACACCTAGACTTCGTGGAAATAATCGCATCAAGTAAGTATCATCATAGGCGAATTCAAGACTCATGTTTCGGAAATCCCTAACATGGTCTATGGGATCAGTTTTTCCATTATACCTATCATACTTAGGAATTTCGCAATGTTTTGGAAATGGAATCATTTGAAGACTCCTATCAAATGGATAAGGAGATATGTCTTCCAAAACATATTTCTTTGTTGTACCTCCTTGCATTTCCTTTATTTGCCCTTGTAATTCTTTTATCTGTTGATTAAGAGCACTAAATTCATTAGGAGGATTTTCAGGATTTTGTTTAATCCCCTCTATGTCAAAGGTGTGAGGCAACTTAGCTCCTTGATTAGCTAATGTAAGAAAGTATTTTTCTTTGTTACGTTCTAGGATTCTTTCCATAAGAGTATGGAATTAAGGATCTTGTTCTGCTTCTTGAAGCTTTTCTTTCGTTATCTCATCAAGATTAAATGTTTCCTCTTCTTTTTCATTTCGATCACCCATTTTACTAGTTGTAGTTTCTCCTTCGTCTTTTTCCATTTGTTTTTGAGATCTTGTGAGAACAGGCATAGATTTGTATCAAAATTTTACTTGCTTTTGATCAAAAGAGTAAAATAGTGCAATTGATGTGGTATGTATGAAAGTCAGAATAGAATGAAAATTCTATGACTTATACGAAATTTTCTAATCTTATAGCTTGTGTTGTTCCCTAAGTGAAAGGATGAAAATCCTGTTGATGGGAATATAAGCAAAAGATCTAAAAAAAAGATGGTTGTTGCACTTTATGAAGATTTGATCATGGCTTTGTAAAAAAGATGGATTTTTGTGATAAATGCCCAATATATTCTAAGTTCTCTATTGTAAGATTTGATTTGGACGAGTAGAGTATTCAATTGCTGGTTGGGGAATATAACTAAAACGGATACGTTGACTATGGTTATGCCTTTGAGAAAGGGCTCTTCTTTGAAAATAAGCTTGTGAATACAAAGGCTCTATGGCATAATCATCTGAAAGACCTCTAACACAATCGTGATACCTATGAAGAAAGGTTCTATATTTAAGTAAAACTTTTTGACTTTGATATAAGAATTTTTGTTTCTTCAATAATTTCTTGTGATTGAGAGGTTTCTTTGGCTTCTTAATCCTTTTGGAAACGGATTTCTTTACAAATTTTGTAGATTTCCAATCTCGTAACATGAGATTGATCAATATGATAACGAGTGTTTTGGATGATCTTTATCTAAATTAATGTAATGAAAACACATCAAACAAATTGAAAACAGTTGTTTTTAAGTCCTATGCTAAACATCAAGTGTGTAACCAAAATGTTTTTCAAAAATTGTTTTAACAGGTTTTACACATGACAAGCACTTCAAATCAGACTCACTCTTAGTTCTCAAGTAGGTCATCAATCAACAGCCCACATCTTAAAACTGCGTCGACTCACACAGCCGTGTCACCCCCGAAAGGGCGCCCGTGTTTTTGTCTTTTCCAGGTGCGTACTCAAAGTGACGGAAGTGGATACCGGATCCCCTGAGCAAACAATCCTTGGCAGTTATATGGTGAGTATCTTGGGGGTAGATTCTTCCCTCCCCTGCACTATAATTGAAATGATGTTTGGATACTGACTCGGTTAGTTACTACACTAGGTTCGTAGTAAGGATTTCCGTTCGGTGCGGCAAATGATAACTCCCTCGAGAGACCTCCCTACCTTTAGAACAAAGGCTTTGGGGATGGTTATCATGCACACTACCGTCAAAAGAGGGTTTCCCCAATTTTGCTTTAAATTTTATAGTGGGGTGGAATAGCCTGGCTTTGGCTTGAACCCACTTGAGTCGTTCCTCTTGGGTGAGTACTTTTTCCCACAAGAGCAGGCTCTCTACAAGGTTGTAATAAAACTTAAAGATGCATAAAAAGGAATAAGTGAGTTTGGCATTTTGATCACCCAGTTAAGGGGAGAGCATAGGCCTATCACTTGAGAACAAAGCAAACACTAGATTCAATTTTAAGCACCAAACTGAAATTTTCTAAACTAAGTGAAGATTTTGCTTCACATAAAGAGAAAATTCATTTTAAGCTAAAATTGAAAAATGATGTGTCTATCCTAGGATTGGTTCGTTTTTCTTTAAATGGCTACCCTAGAATTGCTTCATTTTATCCTTTAGATGACTACCCTAGGATTGGTTAATTTTATCCTTAAGATGACTACCCTAGGATTGGTAAATTTTATCCTTAGATTATTAACTGTCCGCGGCTGCATCGGAATCAGTTAAAACTAAACTACGAGTACAAATTACAGATTACAGTGTTTAAAAATTTGCACTGCAAGAAATATTATGGGCGCTGAAATAAACATTACGGGCGCTGAAAGATTTATCACGAGCACTAAAACAGAGTTTAAGGGCGCTAAAACAGACTTTACAGGCGCTGAAGGATTTTACGGGCGCTAAACAGATTTCACGGACGCTGAAGAATTAGTCACGGGCGCTGAAATATTAGTCACGGGCGCTGAAAAACACTTCAAGGGCACTAAAACAGACTTTATGGGTGCTGAAGGATTAGTCACGGGCGCTGAAAGATTAGTCACGGGCGCTAAACTGGAAGTGTTTTTTCTGAAAACGTGTCGTCTACGCTATTCCGCTGTTTTTCCTGTAACCTGTCAAAAAAAAACTACAAACAAAACATTAAAAAGGGGGCAACTGCCCCATGGTGGGTGCCAAAAATGTGTAATGTATTCTATTGTTAATCTAATTAAAACAAAACACTATTAACAGAACTTTAAATTGAAGAAATTTGAA
Organism: Sequoia sempervirens; assembly: GCA_007258455.2. Classification (NCBI taxonomy): domain Eukaryota; kingdom Viridiplantae; phylum Streptophyta; class Pinopsida; order Cupressales; family Cupressaceae; genus Sequoia; species Sequoia sempervirens. The sequence continues at coordinate 23,454 of VDFB02093280.1, forward strand.
ATAAACTTGGCTATAAAATAAAAATTCTTCAAGAACGTTCCGTCTTTCTCTATCTCCAGAGATTGGTTTGAAGCTTTCTGGCTCTCAGATTGTGTGAGCTTCTCCAAATGACTACTGCAGAACGAGTATACAAAGAAAAACTATTCTATATGCTGGTGAAGATGGATAGGGGCTATAATTATGTACAGGGGCTGTAGATGAGATGAGTCATGATTCTACTGCTATGATTGCTATACTATTGCTATGATAATGCTCTATGAATGCTAATGCTGCTTGTAATTTGGCTATAGTTTTCTTGCTTCCAATTCTATATCATTTGGAGCTCCCGGCAGCTGTATTTATAGATTTTTTGCAGGCTTCATCCCGGCTGGCAAGAATCTACGGCTGTGAATTGTCTGGTATGTTTGAATGGTGAGAGATTGAGAGGTTGAGAAGAAAATGGAGGAGGTTGAGAGGTTGGAGAGAAGAATGGAAGCTTGTCTTCAACCCACGGAACAAGCCTGCACAGAAACAGAGAAATTTAATTTTCTGTTTTGGCAGTTTGTTTCCCGGGAGTTGAAGATAAATCCCCAAATTAAATAAATAAAATTTATTTAATTTAATTTATTGCATTTTGATTTTTGATTTTTGATTTGAAAACTATAGAAGAATTAATTAAATATTTTGGTAATATTTAATCATGAATGACTTTAGAAGATTTTTGGAATATTTAGAAGAATTATAATATTTTAATCTTTATTTGAATAAAATATTCAAACTAAGATTATATGATAATTAATATAAATAAATTGTAACATTTATTTAATTAATTAAGAAATGAATATGAAAAGGTGATTAAATATTTAATCGAAATGAAATCATGAACAATATAAATAAATTATTTAAATTTATTTATACGTAGATAGAATCAAAAGATTTTAATTAAATATTAAAAATATTTAATTAATTACCAGACAATGTGATATGACCATTTTTAAGTGTATACAAGAACAATTGAGGAAATGGTGGCATGATATGTATTCTCCAATTGATGATGGGCCTATCACAGTTCACCACCTAGATGATTCCTCCACCTATATTTCCATCATGGATAAATATCAAGATCTTAAGGTGGAATGGGACAAGCTCATCAAACATTCAAGGTAGGAGATCAAATCTATTGAGAGGAGATTCAAGGTGTTAATTACTCCACCTTTTGCCAACTTAAAGAGGGATTTTTTCTAAGGTACAAGATAAATTGGATCGAGATAAGGACATTGGGCTAGATAATGAATGACTGCATCAAAATTTGTGCTTCCCATTATCTCTCTTCCTTCTTTTGCATGCATTGGAATGAGTTGCATTGGAGAACCCAGGCTGACCTAGAGGAGCCTCAAGCATTTAATGCTATATTTATCTTTGTTCTAGAACTTCTTGGGCTGACTTTTTTTGTGGCTAATTATTATCGTAACCCTATTTGGGCTGACATATCATGAGATCTCTATAAGTATCGTATTGTGCCTCATTTGTAAAGGCTAGATGATTAGATTTTGAAGTGAGCTAAGTGATAGAGCAAAGCTAGAGCTAGGAGTTAGTTTTATTTTGAAGCAAGTGTTGTAACACAAAACACTAGAGTTGTTGTTTTTGGGTGATTAAATACAATTGAAGACATTATGCTCTTGGTGAATTCTCTTGTGTTGATTTACCTTGCATGGTTCTTGTTGTTCTATCTTTGAGATTGCTTGAGAGATACTGAATATATGTTAGACTTATAATTAGATATGATTTAATGGTGTTTATGGTTTGATGCTTGAAGTGTTTGTAGCAATCCCCGGTCCATACTTTTTGTAGCTAGCTAATTGTGAGTTGCTTTGTAAAGTTAGCCTATACCTTATATTCATTGTGCTTAGTTCAATTGTGAATGTTTGTTCATTTCAATTGTAATAGGGTTGTTCTGGATGAATGTTCATGATCTAGAAATATTTGGTGCATTAGAAGATAACACTATTTCTACAAGATTGCAGGTTCATCTAGGTTAAGGAGGAATTATTTTTTTTGGGGTTGGTCCACTTCAAGTGTTTCATCATTTGCATTATTGGTTTTAGGATTAGTTTTAATCTTAGAAATCTCTCTTAAACCCTTATATTTTTCTATTTATTTTATCAGTGTTAGATTTAGGACTTGAAGTATCCCTAAATTGAAAGATTTGATAAGTTTAAAGATACAATATTTGTTTGTAGTAAGGTCCCTTTGTGATTACCAACATTTTCACATTTATCACTGAGTTGTTTTGCATTGTCAAGACCTAACATTAGAGACCTCAGGGTTATGTCTTAAGGCTTGCTAATAGAGATTTACCTTTCAAGAGAGATAGGATTTCCATATTCTGTCTGAGTTGTACGAAAAACACCATCAACAGTAATTCCATATGGTTGAAATATAGGTGAAGAATCCACTTGACTATTTTTAAAAAAATATTTAGACACAAGTTTGGTAATTTTGGAATATTATGCTCTATAAAATTCACAACTATACAACGTAGACCAATATGATTTTTATTTGGTTCTATTATCTCCTTGATAAGCACACTAGGTGGATATTGAATAATACTTCATTTTGATAGCAAATTTTTATTTTAAAACAACATTGTTCTAATGTAGGAGGGAGCTGAAGAATTTTCTTCAATGAATTTTTATTTCCTAACCTTTTGATTTGAACTACTTGTTGGAGGAATTTCATTTTTGACAATATAATTCTTCTTAACTACGGCATTAGATGTTTGATGTTGCAATTTATAGTACAATTGATCTTGCAAACTAGGTATGTGCAAGATCATCATGGAAAAATAGGCACTTAAGTGGCAAAAAATTGAGAAAAATCAAAGTTAGGCAACTTGACATAAAAATTTGAATAAGTTATCTATATTATTTTGAAAATATGTAACAATAGAATCTGTAAAAAAATGAATGTAGTTTCTAAACTACTTGGTTTATTTAAAAAATAATAAAATCCATTTGATGAAAATTTTAAATTTCAATGCAGTAGTACTTAAATTTCAAGGAAAAAATAAGTAGGTGTTTGTCTAGCCACCCTAACCACAATAAAATGATAATATTTTTTATAAGATTTTAGACATAAGTAGAGGACTCATGTCCAGATGTGATGCCTATTTTTTTGTAATTTTTTTCTAGGTAAATAATTAATTACGAATTTTTTATTACAACTTTTAAAAAATATAAAATCTCATATGTCTGACCACCTTTACTTGGTCAAAACTTGATGAAATACAATTTTTTTTTTTAATTCTATAGTATGCGAAGCATAGAATGTGATGCATGTTTTGGATTCAAAAAATGTGATACCATTTGAAAGCTATAGATGTTTTTCAATCAAACTATCAATAAAGACTTTAGTCATAATTCAAATAGAAAATGAATAATAATTATTTATTAAATTCAAAGTAACGCATAATTTATATTGGTGGAAAGCTGAGAATATCCTTTAAAAACCCTTTTCATTTCATCAATTTTGGGTAAAAGCAAAGTTGTCAGCCACATATCCAACTATTGATTTATTACTAAAAAATTCTTCACATTGCTCTATGGAAATCTAAGGTAAATGTTATCTCATGTGGTAGCTTTAAAACTACTCCATTACAAACTCCTCCTTAGAGAAGACATATGCTTTGCCTATGTTATCTCTTTTAAAATGTCAAGATTATAATAAGTGTGATTTCATGAAGTATACTTGACATTAAAAAACTATCAAGTGAACATCTAATTGGCTATGCAAAACAAGATACCTATTTTTTTCAAATAAATTATATTTGAAACAACTTGATTTAGGCAAAGATGTGTCCAATAAAGTAAATTTAATATTTTTGTAGATAATTGATTACAATTATAAATATATTATTGTTTTAGATAGCAATTATTTTTATTTAGGATTGGTTCTTCAAAAGATTTGCACTAAATTTAGTGGTTCCAAATGGAATCTCTTCTTGCTCATTTTAATTTGACTTAATATAAATTAAGTATTTAGAACTAAACATAGAATCTTTTGTTGGTATGGATAGTGGTATTTCCTATATGGTTTGCCCCTTTGTAGTGTGAACAAGTTACATTATCTAACTAGTTGTTAATTAGGTACTATTCACACATGCTCACACATTAAGTTTACCTAGGGAATTAGGAATTTGTTTCTAGAAGTTTATTGTAGACATGTGAGTTTATCTTTAATTTGTCATGTATGACATAGGATTAAGACCATTATCATCATCCTAGTTAGACCTATATCTCAAACTTGACTATATAAGCAAGGACTATTTTTTACATTTTTAATGCATATGCACATTCATTGATCACATTTGATCTATATTATTTTACATCCATTATTGGAAAATTTATTCTCTTACTTTTCTGGTGCAATCAAGGATGGAGGATCTAGAAATAGGATTGGCCAACCTTGCAGCAAGAGTAAGCACAACGAAAACTCAATGAATAAGAACACAATCACATATGGAAATATAGATAATGATCAATTATTCACTAGCAACATGCCCTTCCTTCTGGCTTACAAAATTACATAATGATATGGCATTAAATCCCAAAAATAAAAGGTGGGTCGAAAGCCCTCAAAACCCTAGATATTTCTTTCTACTAGATTTACTTGATTCATTGAGTCCTAATGCAACTACATGATGCATATATATACTAATTCCTAGCTCTAGAAAAGGTCCACGTCAACCTCAAAAGTTCTCAAACCCAGAAGTTGAGGAAATGTGTGAAGGTCGGCCAAAACAAATGAATTTCCTTTGATCCTTTGACAAACATGATGTGGATCGGAACTAAGGGTCCTCAATGATTGTGCATCCTTATGGAATGGTCTCTTGAGATCCATAAGTCATGAAATAGGGACCTACACCCTTGAAAAGCCAAGATTGGTCAGTGAATGCTCTCTATCCAAATACAACTAATATTCTATTAGTGATAACTTCATACTGGAATCTCCAAAAAACTTGAATTCTAGATATGATGTAGATCATGCCATGAAGATCATATATCCTACTCAATGAGCTCTAATGTTGCAATGTGGTACAATGAAATACTAAGACTAGGTCCAGATAGATAACTACTGAAATGCAAGAAAACACGAATGCAAATATTTTTGGTTGATGCAAGATTTCTTGAAACCTAGGGTGCTCTTGCATTAGACACCCAAGGTTGAAGAAAAGTGAACCTCTCACTTTCCTAGGGCTAGAGGAAAACCAATGTGGTCCACCTCAACCTGAGAAATCCATGATGAATCTTCTTTTGGTCTTCCTTACCATCTGACTAGATATTCTTTGTATAGCCTCCCTTTGGTGCTATGGCCAATTCTGATGTCTATAACCTCCTCAATTTCCTCTAGATGATGTGATAACTAGTCTGGAAAGCCATCTTCTCTATTGTTTGGTGACTCTCCTTCATGATACTGGTGTAGGTCTACAATATTGAATATGGGTGATATTCCAAACTCCTTTGGTAGTTCTACTTCATATGCATTTCCAAAATCAAAATTCTTGATGATCTTACACGGTCCAAACTTCTTCATCTTCAACTTGTTATATGCACCAACTGGAAATCTCTCCTTTCTCAAATATACCATTACTTCCTCTCCAACTGCAAACTCCTTATGTCTCCTCTTCTTATCTGTTGTCTCCTTGTAAGTATTGTTCATCTTCTCCAAATGCTCCTTGAATTGAGTATGCATTGTCTCCATGAATCCTGTAAATTCTTCTTCCTTTGTACTCCTTTTATTCTCGCTATTGATATCCCTTCATTTTTCCACTCCTATAGGTTGTCTTGTCACAATTTCAAATGGTGTCTTCGCTTTGCTCTGATTTACTAAATTATTGAATGCAAATTCTTCTTGTGGTAGTATCAAATCCCAATTTCCTACTTTACCTTTAGTCAAACACCTCAACAAGTTCCCCAAACTCCTATTTACCACTTTTGTTTGTCCATCTATCTATGGGTGAAACGTTGAACTATACTTCAAGTTAGTCTTCATCTTCTTCCATAATGTCTTCTAGAAATATCCAATGAACTTAGTGTCCCTATCAAATACTATACTCTTCAATAGTCCATGTAATCTCACAATCTCCCTAAAAAATAGGTCTACAACATGTACTACATCAGTGGTCTTCTTACAAGGTATGAAATGTGCCATCTTAGAAAATTTGTCCACAACCACAAATATAGAATCAAATCCCCTTGGTGTCTTAGGTAATCCCAACACAAAACCATGCTTATGTCCTCCCATGGTCTCTCTAGTACTTTCAATGGTGTACACTTCCCCATGTTCTGATGATTTCCTTTTCCAACCTGACAAATTCTGCAACTCTGAACATATTTCCTGACATCCTTATATAACTATGGCCAAAAATAGTTATCATTCACCAATGCAATAGTCTTATCAATTCCAAAAATGTCCTAATAGTCCCTCAAAATGCTTTTCCTTGATCAAATTCTCCCTCATTGAACTCTTAGGGATGCATAACTAATTTTTCTTGAACAACATGCCTTCCTAAATCAAATAGTCCAACCATTTGCTCCTATCTATCTCCACAAGTTCCTTGCAATCCTTCTATGCCTCTGCAAAATCAATTTCATCCTCATGCATATGCTTCAATTCTTCAAAACCCAATTCTTCAACTCTCATCTCTATCAACAAACTCCTTCTCCTACTCAATGCATCTGCAACCTTGTTTGACTTCCCACTCCAGTGCTTCAACACAAATATGTAACTCTGCAAGAATTATACCCATCTCATATGTCTCTGGTTCAACTTCCCTAGACTATTCAAATATTACAAAGCTTGATGATATGTTTACAACACAAACTCCTTAGGTAACAAGTAATGTCTCCACTTCTTCAAGGCTTGTACAATTGCATACAATTCCTTATCATAAACTAAATACCTTCTCCTAGCATCGTTCAATTTCTCACTAAAGTAAGCTACTGATGTCCCTTCCTGACTTAACACAACTCCTATTGCACTTCCACTAGCATCACAATCTACTTGGAATACTTTGTCAATGTCTGGTAATGCCAACACGGTTTGTTCTGTCACCTTTTGCTTCAACAACTCAAAACTCCTTTGTGCTCCAGATGTCCACTTAAATTCCTTTCGGTCAACCCTCATTGTATCCATCATAGGTGTACAAATACCATTGAAATTCCTGATGAACTTCTAATAAAAGGTCGCTAGTCCATGAAATGATCTTACTTCTCTAATGCTCATAGGTGTAGACCATTCAACTATCACTCTAACCTTCTTAGGGTCCATCTTCAATCCTTCCACACATATAACAAATCCCAAATACTCTAGTTCTTCCTTCATGAAACTACGTGCTTCTTCATGTTTATCAACAAATTCTCTTCCCTTAGCCTCTGAAATACTTGTCTGATGTGCTCCAAATTTTCTTCCTTAGTCTTAGTGAAAATCAAAATATCATCCATATAAACAATGACAAACTTACCCAATAATTTCTTCAAGACTTTATTCACCAGCCTCATAAATTTACTGGGTGCATTAGTTATTCCAGATTTCATGACCAACCACTCATATAATCCCTCATGTGTATTGCAAGTAGTCTTCCATTCATCTCCTTCTCTGATCCTGATTTGATGGTATCCAATCTTTAGGTCTATCTTAGTGAAATACTTTGCTCCACTTAAACTATTCATGATATCATCCATCTGCGGCAATGGAAATCTATACTTTAATGTGATCTTATTGATAGCTCTTGAATCTATACACATCCTCCATTATCCATTTTTCTTAGGTTCAAGTATAGCTAGTACCGCACATGGGCTCATACTCTCTCTAATCAATGCCTTCCTCAACAGCTCTTGTATCTGTCTATTTATCTCCACATTTTCTCCTAGTGTCATCTAGTGTGTAGCTTGGTTTGGAAAACTAGCTCCTAGAATAAGATCTATATGATGAATAATACTCTAGATTGGTGGTAATCCTTCTGGCACATTCTCTAATACAAGATCTTGGTACTCCATTATCAATTCAATGACTTCCTTCTCCAGTGATTATTCTTCTCTTGTGGTTCTCTTTGCATCTAAAGCTCCAAACTTTCTTGGAATCAAATAAAAACACATGTTCTCATGTCTCAATCCATCCAAAAAATTTCTTCCATCTACCAAATTGATTCTAGTTGTTCCACATACTTCACTTTCTGGTTCATCCTCCAACAGTTTCAAGGTGATTCTCTTTCCATTAGATGTTATGGTGTAAGTATTATTTCTCCCATCATGTATAGCCTTCTTATTATACTTCCAAGGTCTACCCAACAACATATGACATACATCCATTGACATAATATCACACAACACTTCATCATGGTATGATCCTATCTTGAATTTCACTAGACATTGCTCACTTACTAGTATATTGTGCCCATCTTGAATCTAGGCTATCCTATAGGGTTTTAGTTATTTCCTCCTTTCCAAATTCAATTTTTTCACCATTTCCTCATAAAGTAGATTATTTGTACTACCACTATCAATGATAACTTCGCAACACTTACCTCCTACCTTGCATCTAGTCCAGAATAAACTTTTCATCTGTAGTTCCTCCTTAGGTACTTCTTTCTCTTGGATCAATCCTCTCCTCATGAATAATGATTCTCCTTTCTCAGGACTTCCTCTGAAACTTGGTGATTTCATTGGTTCTTCCTCTGCATGTATCCAATTCTCACATGATTTTCATTCTTCTTACTTTCTTGGCAGCACTCAAATGCTCTATGTCCTTCTCCTCCGCACTTAAAATAGGTTCCTCTAAAAGTTCCCTTATCATATATTTTCTCATCTCTCAAGTATCCATCATTGTGATAAGAATTGTAGCCTCCTTTTTTGTGGTGGTAATAATTTCTTTCATCTCTCTCCTTCTAGTATGAATTGGAATCATTTTATTCCTTGTGGTATGAATCTTGGTCCTTTCTTTTCCCTTCATATGATCTTTCTCCTTTGGAATGTGACCTTCCTCTCTAGAATCTACCTCCTCTTTCTCTCTGCCTTTGTTCATGTCTTTTGTTCAACTTCTCTTCCACCTTTAATGCAAACTGATATGCTTCCTCCACTGAATCTATCCTCACTAGACTCAACTCTACTTGAATATTCATCCTCAGCCCATTGATATATCTTGCCACTTTCTCCTTGCTTGCTTCACTATTTCTAGTCCTGATAATGATCTTATGAAATTCCTCAATGTACTCCTTCACAATATTTTCCTTCTATCTCAAGTTTTGCAGTCTCTTCAGTAGCTCCATCTCATAGTCCACAGGTATAGACTAGTTCTTCAATTTTTTCACCATTCTATCCCATTTCACAATCTTTTCTTTTCCTTTTCCGTTTCTCTCCAATTGAACTTCCTTCCACCATATTGCAGCATGTCCTTTCAGCTTAGTCTTTGCAAATTTCAATCTCTTTGGATCTTCAATTTCTTCATATTCAAAGTATTCTTCAATGTCATTTATCCAATCAATCAACTCCTCTAGATTTAAGTTAAGTTGATATAGTTCACAATCTCCATTCTAGGTCATTTTCCTATTTTTGAAATATCCTTCAACATCTTCATCTAATTTGATTCTTCCTCCTCGGAGGTTTCTTCAACTTGATCTTCAACTTGAACATCATCATAATCACTTTCATCATTAGGTCTATAGTTTAATCATTTTCTCCTATCTTCTTCAAAAACATCCAATCTCACTTTCATTGTTCCCATCATTTCCATCATTTCATCCATCTTTCTAGCAACATTAACAGTAGTATGAATTCTCCTCAGAAAAATCTCTTCCTAGGATCTAGTGTAACTACCTCAGGTCAGCGATCTAGCTATAGGGTTGCAATTGCCTCACAATTAGTGATATGTTGAAAAAAACAAGTAGGTTCCCTCAATTCGATGATCTGTCCACACAAAGATCTTATGAAATTCCTTTCCCAACTTCACAAACTCACTCTGGTGCAACTTCCTCAAGTCGGTGATTTGAGTACCTTTGCTCACCAAAATTCACAACTTTGATTTGCTCTTCCAAAGGTTCATAGCTTTGCTCTAATCTCGCAAGGGTTTGCAACTTCACTCCGATACCACTTGGTGCAATCAAGGATGGAGGGTTCAAAAATAAGACTATCCAACCTTACAACAAGAGTGAGAAAAATGGAAACTCAATGAAGAAGAACACAATCACATATGAAAATATAGATAATGATCAATTATTCAATGGCAACATGCCTTGCCTTCTGGCTTACAAAATTACAAAATGATATGGTGTTAAATCCTAGAAATACAAGGTAGGTTGAAGCCCTCAAAACCCTAGATCTTTATTTCTACTAGATTTACTTGATTCACAGACTCCTAATTCAACTACATGATGCCTATATATACTAACTCCCAACTCCAAAAAAGGTATGCGTTGGCCTCAAGAGGTATCAAACCCCGAGGTTGATGATACATGTGAAGGTCGGCCAAAACAAATGAATTTCCTTTGATCCTTGGACAAACACAATGTGGATCGGAACTAAGGTTCCTCAATGAGTGTGCATCCTTATGGAATGGTCTCTTGAGCTCTGTAAGTCACAAAATAGGTCTGCACCCTTCAAAAACCAAGACTGGTTAGTGAATTCCTTTTATCCAAATACAACTAGCATTCTGTTAGCAATAACTTTGTACTAGAATCTCCAAAACACTTGAATTCTGGATATGATGTAGATGTTTCCATGAAGATCATATATCCTGCTCCGCTAGCTCTGATGTTGCAATGTGGTACAATGAAATACTGAGATTGGGTCCAAACAAATAACTACTGAAATGCAAGAAAACATGAATGCAAATATTTTTGGTTGATGCAAGATTGCTTGAAACCTAGGATGCTCCTGCATCATTTTCTCTCTTGTAGAAGGATATTTTTGTTTTGCAATTGGTCTTGGGAGCTTGATTATTTGAGTGAATCTAACATCTTGAACATGGTAGGAAAAATTTATAAGAAACTTGATTAATCAACCAATCTTATGTACTTCAATTTTCTTTCATATAAGTGATCATATGAAATACAATAAAAAATAACTTCAAATATATATCAAGATAGTGTATAAAACAATTCTAAAAGCTATTTTTATTTTCTTTTACTATTGTTCCTTCCTTACTAATTTTGTATATACTGAATGAGTATTCTCATATCTTGACTTAGGTGATTGATTAAGTTGTTAAAGAGATGTCGAGTTTGGAGGAAAAACCAAGAAAGAAGATGAAAAAGAATGTTGGATTGGAATTCAAATATAATTCTTTTGAATTGTGGGATGAGAAGGATGACAACTTGTGATCTTGTCATTTTTATAAACAAAAAAGTGTTGTCATTTTTATCATATTGAAAAGTATGTAAGAATAAATCCATGGGAGAAAAGGAAATTTTTTACAATCAAACATATTTATCAAGTCAAATTATCATGAGAGGTATTTCCATTTATAATTCCCCAGTGAATGCTAAAACATACTAGGACTAAAATATGAAATATCATACAATATCTATACAAAAATAATTCTTTAGAATTCTTGGAAATTTCTTTAAGAAATGTACCCTCGTGTGATATAATCATCTTAATTCTTATCATTTTTTTCAATAGACCATTATATGTGTACTTTAAAATGATGTATACAAATATTTGTCTAATCAAAAAATTGTCTTAACAAAATAATTTTTAGTTAAATTGGAGTTACAATAATACATAAGAATATTACTTTTAGCTCATTTCATTTAACTAGAAAACATGTCATCACATAGTCTTGTGGATGTTTTTTTTCTCATTTCAAAATTAAAATATTTTGTAAAATAGCATTGGTCTTTTCAGAAATCGAAACCATCACTACATATTATATTTTTGTTTAATAAAAATTACTTAAATTTGCATTCAATTCTTTTGTATAGGGCAATGTACAACCATTCAAAGTTCTCTTGAATGCTCTCCAAGCTCCTCGAGATAAATTTGTAATTTACACATCTTAGAATTTAAGCTTTGTTGGTGAACACCAATTTAGTAATAGTAAAAAAGTATTTGATGAATTTAAGTTTTACTAGAGAGATGATGAGAGTTTGGTGAGTTGGTAAAAGGGGTGAATTGTACCTTAGCCTATATAGGTTCAAAACTCAAAAGGTACTTACAAGTTATAATTGTTTGACTTCTAGTTGATCGCATATGTTTGACTAATTCTACTATAAGATTAGCTATATCTATTTGATTGAAATTTGTTGCAGTTCATTTAAAACTAATCACTAACAATTACAAGCTCATAAAATATTTTATTTTAACTACTAAACTCATTAAAAAAATCATATCAAAACAAAAATATCCTTAGAAATAAATTCTCGCACTTGAAATTTATCTATACATGAAGGTGAGATGTTTTGGACACATTTGGGGAAGGACTTTTCACCATTCGGGCATGTCAGATTTGTGATACAATCTTCCTATTTTCCATAATTGTAGTTTAGGGAAAAAATGCTTATATGCCTCCATATGGCTACCAAATGTGGCCCTCCATGTGAATCAATGATGATTCAAAGGGTGAGGATTTTGGGGATGTAAAATAATCCACAAATCAAAGCTTGATTGGGTTCACCATGGGTCCCACAATAACGCATGGAATGACGTCATGCCACGAAGAGTCCCCTCATCCCACCACATTAACATATACATAATTAAAGAAGTTGGCCACTCATTCCACTTTCTTTAAACTATTCGGAAAGTCGATCAACCAACCAAGTACTAGAGGAGAATTACAAGGGAAATGGGCTGTCATGCCGGACCCAAATAAAGTGGGTCACAATAATGGCTGTTTTTGGCTTGTACGTATGTTATAAGAAAAACTCTCTCATCTATATGAAGAGTCATGAATTGTGTCAACTAGCAAGGAAGAAAAGTCATTCCGTACAACCACCATGATATGGTCCATTCCACTCGAGTGGTGGGGGAGAAGTCATTAGGAATTCGGGAGTCCCTTACTCTTGAAAATCTTTGGCATGCTACTTCTTTTTGTAATTGAGTTTTTCAAATTTAAAAACCTAGTTAAAATAATTCCTTGTTTTCTTTGGTTTAATGCCTCTTCCTGAACCTTATCAAATTTGTAATCTTGAGGTTACATATTATAGCTCTTTCCTTCTATTGAATAAACAATTTAATATTAATGTCTTCATATTCTTGATATTGAATTTCTATTGATAATTATATTCTACACTATCCATTTGTATACAACTAGCTTTTGCAATCTTTTATAATCACCTAAATCTAGACTTATGTACAAATATTTATTGGATCTTACATGATATCAAAACGTTGTTGGTGTCTTTAGTTGATTTTCATTCTATAAGAAATAAAGGTTTCATTCAAAACTTTGGAGGAAAGTAATCATATTGAATTGTGAGGGGGTGAAGAGTTAGTATTTCTCTTGTGATTTTTATTACACATGAATTTTGAAGCTTGATAGCACAAATCTAAGCTCCCCATACCATCTAAAAGGCTTTAAAAAGTTCAAATTGACTTATTTCATTGAAACAAGAGATCAAGAAGTTTAGTTACAAATAAGGGTTTGATTAATGAATATGACATACAACTCTTTTTAGACTATTTTTAGATAAAAGACCCTTCCATTGTGTTTAGAAGGCCCAAAAACTCTCATTATCATATGAAATTGCCTAGGTTCAATTTTGGGATAATTTGAGGATTTTTTTTTTTTGTTGGTTACTCCAATTAATTGTCTAGTTTCCTCTAAAGGTTAATCAATTCTTATGCTAAGGATACTAGGAGGTTGGTCAAAAATTAAACTCACTTTAAAGATAAATTTTCTCTTCACTTAAGGCAATGCTAACCTAGGTTGGTTCCCCTAATTAACACGAAACATGAATATCACATAAAGTTGCATTACAACTATATCATAGTGCCTAGTAGATTGACTTCATACAAATAGAAAAGGATTCATAATTTTCATGCATGAACAATAGGGTGATCCCACAATAGTGGTTTACAATTTTTGGCCAAACTAGACACTGAAATAATTTTTTTTAACTAAATCTTCACTTTCGGGCACCTATAGCAGCTAAACCGTGAGAAATTTGAAGATGATGCAAACTAGAGTTTCGTAACATTTTGTCTATAGATTCTAAATATATTTTTTTTCAAAAGTTTCAGAATCAGATTGTACTTCTTTTTCCATCTCCCTCGAATACTAGTTTTTTTTCATAAAACAACATTTTTAAAAAGTGACGCTCACCGTATAATGCATAACTTTTTTTCCATGAAGGATAAAATTCTAATTCTTTCAAATTTAGATTTGTAACTCTAATATCTAGTGCTTCCACTTGGTTAGATAGTTTTTTATTGAATATTTTTTCTTTAATCAAGTTTTGAAGTCAAACCAATTACAATTCAAGCATAGTGCGACCGTATAACGCATAATTTTTTTTGTATGTATTGAAATACAATTTTTTTTATTGGATCAAGGACTTAATATCTGGTGCACTCATATTTTTTTTTTTTTGATAATATGTTATTTTTCCATATGTGCAAAACAAAAAACTTGATTTTCAATGAAAAACCTATGTTTAATAAAACTAAAAAAAAAAAAACATAATAAAACTAAAACATATTAAAATTATATTCGTTGCATAGCGCATTCCAAAGACTACTTGATTCTTGTTGGGTCTGTGAAGTCTCCACCATTTTCATCTTCAACCCGAGCTCTGAAGTGCAAAAAATTGTTTTTTTGTGAACAGGGTCAAAAATTAGGGAAAAGGGGGGTTCGCTCAAACCAGAGGGTTCAAGCAAACCCCTAGGGGTTTGATCAAACCTCCTTCCAAAAAGGGGTTTCCATTTTCTTTTTTGGCTGATTGGTCCGTACATGCATTAAATGGGTTCACTCGAACCCTAGTTCAAGAGAACCCTCTTTTGGTTCGTTTGAACCAACAAGTTTGTTTGAACCCCCTGAATGAAATTTTTTGGCATGGGGTCATTTTTTACAAGTTTTCCTTCCTCATTCAAATTGTAAACCACTTTTGTGGGTTTACCCAACACATTCCTTATTATATTTGAAAGGTCATGATATGAAGTACAA
Source organism: Sequoia sempervirens (assembly GCA_007258455.2). Classification (NCBI taxonomy): domain Eukaryota; kingdom Viridiplantae; phylum Streptophyta; class Pinopsida; order Cupressales; family Cupressaceae; genus Sequoia; species Sequoia sempervirens. The sequence continues at coordinate 38,589 of VDFB02093280.1, forward strand.
AACAATTATAAAAAAATTATAAAGAAAATGGCTTTTGATTTGAATTTTATAAGTTATTGTTGAGATTGGGGTATGTAGATTGAAATACCCATGACTATTCTAGGGTTACTATTTTTTAGAGTCATGTACAATTTCCAATAAAATCATTTAAGCAAGTAATCTGATGGTCAATTAAATATTATTACCTTGCAATAACATGACTTGCTAAAGCCTAACAACATGAATCTTCTCAATTATGCACTTGTGATAGTAATGTCCTCATTATTCTCATGAAGGAATTCACCCTACTCTTTGAATAAAAATATATTAGTGAAAATAACATAGTGTAAGAAAATTGCATTGAAGAGTTCAATAATACTTGATTATTTATCTCAAAATGAAATTAGATTACAAGGAGGAAATACACATAAAAGTATGATTTTCATATATTCTCCAATCACAATGAACAATGTTGCTACAAAGAAAGGACTAGGCCTTGGCCATTCCAATATTTCCCTAATATTCTTTGCATTTGTCTTGATACCATCTATAGAGATGACTAAGCCTAAAAAAACCAAACCGTTTTGCATAAAGTTTCATAAAGGAAAATTAGACAACTTGAATGGCATAATCATCCACTCATATAACCCATCTCTGGACTTGGAATTTATTTTCCACTCATCTCCTTCTCAAATTTGGATCTGATGGTATCCACTATGTAGATCAACTTTGTTAGAACATGTAGCCCTTGCAAGTACATCCATCATGTCATCTAGGCATGGTACATGAAACCAATATTTGATGGTGATCTTATTAATTTCTCTACTATTAGTGCACATTCTCCATATTCCATCCTTCTTTGGAGTTAGCAATGCTTGCACAACACACATGCTCATGCTTTCTCTAACAACACCTTTCCTTATAAGATTTGTTACTTGTTTATTGAATTCTTAATTCTATGTAGGACTCATACTATATATTGATTGGTTAGGTAGAGGGGCCTTGGAATCAAAATCAAGATGATGTTGATTATCCCTATTCAGTGGTATACCATCAAGTAATTCATCTAGAATAACATCATCATACTATTAGATAGTATCTTTGTTGTACTTCTATAGGAATTGATACTTCTTCACTTTCTCTTGTTTGTATCATTAATGTATAACAAAAACATGTCACCTTCATTTCTTTGAAAAGTTCCCTTTCTAACAACATACTCTTAGTCTTTCCTCCATCTTTCAGGGGTATCAAGGTTAATTTAGAGCCATCCTTTCAAAAAGTATGTGTGTTTTTATCCCCATCATGCATAAATTTCCTTTTATATTGTCATGGTATTCCCAACAACACATGACATGCATCCATTAGAATGACATCACACCATACTTCATCCTTATATGTCTTCCCTATAGAAAACTTGATTAGACATCTCTTATTAATAATAACTTCATTCCCCAAGGTTTTTAAGCCACACAATACGATAGGGATGGGGATGATTTTCATAGTTTAAATTTAATTTCTCTACCATTTCCTTAGATAGCATATTTCTACAACTACCACTATAAAAAATAACTTGACATTCTTTTCCTGTAGAGGTGCATCTAGTTCAAAAAATATTTGTATGAAGCTAGGAATCTTCATATCCTCCTACTTGTATTTTCTACTTCATTAGAATCATAATTTCTCTTCTCATCATGAGGATTCTCACTCACATATAGCAAGACCTAGGATCTTACTTTGTCTTCTTCAATGTCAACTTGATCTATGCTCAATCTTGGTTTCTCTTGTTATATTCTTTCTTGCATGTAATTATCACTTGAGAATTCAAATTATCTATGAACCTCTTCAACACACCTAAAACAAATGAATGGTTTTTATTGGGTTTCTCATCCGAGCTACCTCCACTATACCCTATACCCCTCTAAAACCCTCTTCCTCTTTGTTGGTTAGAATTTTTTTCAATTATATTCTAATTTCTCAATTGACTGGGATGATTCTCTCATATTATTCAAACCACCTCATGAAGGAGATGATGTACCCCTTCTCGTTCCTCTATTCATTTAAAAATACTATCTATTTTTGTTTTTGTTAAGCCTTTAAGGCTAATTGATATGCTTCTTCCATATTATTAATTCTATGCATACTTAATTCATCTTGGATGGAGAACTTTAAACTATTTTCATATTTGGTAGCCTTTTTCTCATTAGTCTCTTGGTGCTCCAAATGAATGGATAGTTTCTAAAATTTATTTGTGTAATCTTCCACAGTAGATAGATTCTTTTTCAAAATTTGAAATCTATGAAAATGAGTCTAGGCATAATCCAAAGGAAAAAATTCCTCCTTGAGCTTTCTCATCATCTTATTCTAAGTCTAAATTTTATCCTTTCCTTTCCTTTTGGAAATGGTCCCACCAAATTATTGTATGTCCCTTTATCTTGGTGCATGAAAAATTTACCTTCTTTTCCTCTATCATAGATTTCCACTCAAATAATTTACTAACATTGTTCAACTAATCTATTAGATCCTCTAGTTTAAGACTACCTACATGCTTTGAGACTTCAATTTTGATTCCATCATTTTTTCCTTCTAATTCCCTGAGAATTCTCTCTTCAAAATTCATGTGATCTAATTGTATTATGATTCCTCTTTAGGTTCTACATTCCAATTTGCACCTCCTTGGTTTATATCTATTGGGAAAATGTGTCTCAACCTTGTAATTTAATGTATATTATATTATTGTAAATCTAGACTTTTCATCATTAGGTCTTTAGATCTGACGGACGATATTTTGTTGTCTTGACTTGCCCTAGAAGACAACCTTATTTTATGAGGGTGCTGTATTATAGTTGTGCATTGTGATGTATTATGAGAGTTTGATAGCCCAAGATGTGTTGCCTCTGGATCTCTAGTTGGTGAAACCCTTGTAGGAAGATTGCTCTCCAAGTATATTGTAATCTTTGCGATTTCTAAATAATATATTGGGCAACTTTTGGAGTGTGGTTCTTTTCTCCCGAAAGGGTTTTACCCATGTAAATAATTGTGTTGTATGCATGATATTTATATTTTTGTGGTATAATTTTTTGTATATATTGTAAAGATCTGTAAAGTTTTGCATTATCCCCCTCTCAAGATTAGTGTAGGAAGTTGTTTTGCTAGCTTAGCTTCCTTAAAATATCTTCATCAAAATCATCTCCTCTTTGCCTCATCCCTTGATTTTATATTATGTTCACAAGATTTGATACTTATCACATTAGGTTATGCATATTTCCATGCAACTAGGCAAGACCTCTTAGTCTTCCTCTCCCAACCATCTTCCTACTCTAATACCAGATGATGTAACCAAACAAACCATTAATATTTATTTTTCATTATTGTTAAAATAAATCTATTAAACCAATAATTTCTTCAAAACCATATCATTGCATTATTCCTCTCTACTCTACAATGAATGAAAAACCCCTTATATCAAAAAGTTTCAAAAATTACCATTTTTGGTAGTTTTTGACAATTGTCATAATTTATGATTTTTGGTAATTTCACATACCTCTCCCTTTGAGCTCAATTTTTCCCAAAAAATTCCTACAACCAAGGTGACACTAAATGTCAACTTACAATTCAAATTTGAAACATGACTTCCAAATTAGATGAAAAAATGACTTTCTAAAAACTAAAAAAAACACTGAAAGTTGATTTGAGAGCCTAGATGAAATAATTTGACCTCGAAAAAGTGTTGAAATGACCACCTACCGAATATAGTTCTATCAACAATCCAAAAAACTCCTCATAAAGTTTCATCCCAAATAGACTTTCAAGTTAAAATTTATGACTCTCAAAAGCCCTTGCATCAAAATGATAGAAAAATACATTTTAAAGATTAGAGAAAACATATATTTTCTACTTAGTACACTTAGCTCAATGTGACCCATCTTATGTATAATTGAAAATGGATTTGGAATATGGAATATTCCTTGGCATCTTAATCTTCACTTTACCTCTCATTTGTAACTGAAGTTTACCTTTTTTTCTTTTTTATTTGCATTCCTTGCATACTTTTTATCTATATCTTTAGAAAAAACCATTTATTGCATGTATTTTCATTTGCATGTGAAAATTTTCACCTTTGGGAAGTTTCCCTACATATTGACAACTAAAGCATTCTCTTCACCATATTTTTTAACCCTCAAAGATTCTACATTTTACCTCCAATTATTTGTAAGTAATTTGGCATTTCGACAAATAGTTTGTTCATGACCATTTTCTTTCCCATTTTTCTACAACCATTTTACTTGTACTTTGTCTTTTACACACTAAACATTTAAATTGCTTCCTCAAACATCTCTAATATGTCCAAGGTGTTTGAAATCAAGGATGAGTTGGAACAACTATTTGCAAGGTATTTGAAATCAAAAGGAAGCTTTTTGACACTATGCCATGGTGCCACATCTCAATAGGGTGGAATTTTTCTATTCATTGGCTATTTTTAACTTAGTTGGCACTCTACAATTGTTTAAAAAACCAATAAAATGATTCCTAGTAATTTGAAAACATGGATGGGTCGTTTTTGTTGATCATAGGTATTTAAACATGTTGAAAACACCATCAAAATTATGCTTAAGCAAAGGTAATGAGTGTTGGGTTATTTTCAGCCATGTAAGGGTATTTTTGGTACCACTTCCAACTTAAACCATGTAATATATATTGCTTAGAATGATGCATGAATTTTATATATGGTTATATGAAAACATTCACAAATCATGCCTCAAATCCTAAGCATGTGAGAATCCTCCACTATTACACAATTTACAAATTATTATAGGGTAAAACAAAGGTTAAACAACCCCAATAATGACACTAAAATATAAAATAATGAGAATATCAACTCTAAACCATAGCTTGCACATGAATAGAATCCCCATTTGGCACTAGTCTACATCGAATTCAATAGGTCAAACATGCAAAACAGTGCCCATCACACCTTTGAAAGCTATTGCATGGGTTTGTTAGAGTATGTAGGGATGTTTTTGTTTTACATGCCATCTCCCCATGGTAGCTAAATTAAATCACCAAAGGAATCTCTAGTCTATATGGGAATTTAGCAATATAGATTGCCGACTATTTGATCATATATTCTTGAGCCCACTCATTTTTCCTAGTGCTTCTATTATGATGGAAATGTTCACTAATTTTTCCTAGTACCTCTTTAATGATGGTCTTCCAGTTGGATCTTTCTAAATTCTAATTTGGGAGTTTTAAATCCTTATTGTTCATTTTGTAAACAACTTGAAACTCTTGAGCAAGCTTTTTGGTTTTGCACCAAAGACTAGAAGGCTTGAGCTTGGATTCATAACTTCTTCAAACCTTTTAGGCGTGATCCATTTTTATGGCATTGGTTATGTTAGGAGGTTGGTCTGCCTTCAATTTAAATTTGCTCAAGTTTGACATGCTATTAGAGTGGAAATTCTTGTCAATATTTAGAAAAATAGAAAATCCTCTCTTTACAAAATATACTATTCATGTTTTTTTTTTTGGTATAGTAAAGCTATTATTTTTTCTCATGTGATTATGTAGATTTAGATCTGCAAGAAAACAAAGTTACACTAAAAGTTACCCATATTCATTTATTTTAGATTATTGTGGTAATGCCCCTTGCATAGTTGTTAGAGTGTCCTCACTTTCTACTTTCCACTACATCACTCTCTGTCACATTGACACAACATGGACCCAACCAACCTACTAGAAGGGATCCTAACTCCCATTCACATGGTTCTCATCCCAAAAGAACCAAGGATCATGTTTCCCGCCATTGGTCTTAGCCTTCTTGATTGTCATTTGCCTCTTCTCATGGGTGTGGTGCCTCAAACTAGTTAGTTTCTATTAAATTTATTTTTCTAGACTTAGTTATTTCTTATTTTTGTGCTCAACAATCTACAAATGAAGATGAAGAAGAAGAAGAAGCTCTCACTAGTTGGAAACTGATTGATGGCAATTTTATCCCTACTTATGTATAGGATAAACTACATAACCGTGGTCCCCTTCTTGATGATGTTTCTTTTACCATTTAATGACTTTGTTGTTTCTTGATGTTTGAGCGTTATACAACTTAGACATTTCTTTTTCTCCTATTTTGGATTTAGATCCTACTTAGACATTGCACGTGGTAGAGCTGTTACTTCACGGCTCATTTTGTTTTAACAGTGCTCTCACTTTCATAAACAGAGCAGATGCCTTACTTCTTCGGTGGGGCGATTTGGGAAGCAAGTGTTCACATGTAGGCAAACGTTTCTGCTATTTGAGTCCAACTCAGCAGATTTTATTATACTGTGCATTTTCTTTTCTTCAATCAAACAGAAGGATTTGGCCATTTCGCATGCCACTTACAGAAGGGGGAAATTAGAAAACGTATATTGCTTTTTAAGATTATACAGTTCGTTTACCAGCTCAAGGCTTTGAAACTACTTTCCATTATCTACAGCTTTCATATTGCAGAAAATAGGGACATTCGAATATAACACAACACGCATCATTCCAAGTCTCCCGGCACTGGCCCGAAGAGGGATCAACCCCTGGTTAAACAATGGGATTTTTTTACAAAAATTTAGATTATTGAATGTGATTTGAAATGTCGATACGAAATACATACTTTTTTCTCTAAATCTCTACTCATTGTCTATGACCATCCCTTCACTTTTTTGGAAAAGAGAACATCTGCAGAGAGGGCACGTCTCCTGATGATAATCTGTCCATTTGTCGAGACAGTCTCTGTGAAATATATGACGGCAATTGCGCAGCTTTCGAATTTCATCGTCTTCCTCGAAGGAGCCCAAGCAAACAGCGCATGAATCATCCAGCTCTGTCTCATTAGAGCTCTCCGCAAAATCTCTAAATGACAAAACAGACAAAGTTTCTCTGATTCTGCGAGCAGAGGCAGAAGAAGCGGGAAAAGTAGTTTGGGACAAGCGCTGTGAATCGGAGCTGGGAACATTGTGCAGGCGGAGCCAAGAAAGAAGGCCACAAATTGCAAGGTAGATATGATCTCAGGCGAATCCCAACTTGAAGAACCGTGGGACAGCGGGAACAGCAATAATCGACATCATTTTGTGAACTTGAAATGCGCCCAGAAATATTGAACTGCGATCTGGAAAGCAAGAGCAGAGTAATGAGGTAAGGGAGGAGAATCCTGTATATAAAGAATAGCGCAACTTGATCCAGTGGAGTCCAACGCAGAAAATCATATCAGACAAAAAAAAATACGGATACTACTAAAGTTAAAGGTTGGCCATCTGATTCCGATTTACGTTGAATAATTCGAAAGGAGGAGACATGGAAATAAGGAAAGATGTGGGCCCTTGTACCAGAAACGTTCAAGTTGCAATCCATGGTGGATAGCTGTCATGGTCCGAAGAGATTTTGTATACATAGATTAAAACTCTTTGTCGGTAAATTCTTCTTTCCGGGCGCCGTTTGGGAGTTTTATAGGTTAACACGTGAACTATTTTATTTGAAATAAATATAAACTAGCAATCGCACCTGTGGGGTGTAATGGGTACGCCGAAGACAATATAGTGAATTTTGTGTTAATTTTGATAATTAGAAAGTGATAAAAGTCATTTGCAGCTGTAAAACTCAATTATAGTTGATAACAAAAAATAAAAATTTGAGAGGAAAAATTTAGTGTAGAATTTAATATGCTTTGTAAAGAAGAATGTATTAACATATAAAGATGAACCCTTGAATTTTGACAGTTGATCTTAAAAGTAGAAGAAGCAGTATATTGGCAATAAAATGAGAATGTATTAATTTTAACATATGAAGATTTTTTGATGTATACTGTTCAGTCTGTGAAAATAGCTCTCGCAACCATTGCATTTACTATTTATAGCCACTAGACATTAAATGTCAAAAATATTGTCAGAAAACTATCACAAAATTAGCCTTTGAGAATAGTTCAATCTGTGAAAATAGCTCTGGCAACCAAGTTCGAATTACATTTCTATTCAAGGAGGGCTAGAAGTTGCTCTTGCGGATGTCGCATAAATTCTGAGGCCTTCTCTCTAAGAAAACACCCAATGGGTCTTTTCTCTGGCAGATTCTGGCTACATTGAGACTTTTAGAGTTTATAAACATAACCTTACCTTAACTTTTATCATAAAGACAAAATCATTTCCTAGCCTGCAGATGCAGATCCTCCAAATTTGAAGTCATGTGTCAAGATATAAAGAGAAACAATTATTACTGCAGGGAACTAAAATCCAAAACAAATATTACTGCAGGGAAGTAAAATTCAAAATAAGAAAGCAGCACATAGATTCAATCCAAACAGCTTAGAGTTCATGTCCACTGTCGTGTACAATATTTTTGACAATGAACTTGCATAAAGTGATCATGATAGTTTAGCTTTGTCTATGTCTTCACATTTTGGTCCATCCCCTTCACGTGAAGTTCATCTCTCACTTTTTAAAATAAAAATTAAGTCTACAATATAAAAATAATAATAAAAATAAGTCATTGTTCTATGATCTAATCTATAAACAACCATTATATAGAACAAATAATATAATGAGCTAGGAAATTGTTCATGTATCATAAAATTAGGAAATCTAAATTATAAATTTATAATTATTGGAAGATGAAAAAAATGAAATGTGTATCAGATGTTTTTTGAATATGAAGTTAAAAAGTGGTTGTTTAAGTTCAAGAAATGATGTGCAACGAATATAGAATTTTGTTAGGTAGAGAACATTTCTTAGAAGTTAAGAAATGTTGTAGTCTAGGGGTATTTCTGTCATACAAGGGTACTAAAAATATGCACAAGGTCACTCTTATCCTTTTGGAGCACTCTGACACTCTATCATTCTTTAGAGTGTTTTATGGTTGTTTGTTGGTTCTTTTTCTAGCTTGCAAAATAGGCATGTCATTTTAGAATATTTAAAAACTTAAGTTGGAGCATAGGTGACTTGAGGGAATGGTGATTATATTTTAGATATTATCTTGTTCATCCCATATTGACATTTTTAGTCCAACAACTACATTAGTATCCAAACAATGGGTGTGTAGACATATGTGACAAAATATGCAAGTGGTGTATTTAATAATTATGATTATATATACAAATACGAAGGAGAAATCTACCACAAGTGGTGTATGTTTATGATTTTGTCTGGTCAATTCACTTCTTATGTCACTATACAATAAGTTTTTTGGCCTATGAAAATTACCTAAGTATAAATTGAATCCTATACATATTTGGTGTATCTAAGGTTGATGTTGTGTAATGATGAGGCTCTATTAACTACTTATGATGTTAAACAACAATTTTTAGTTGTCGATGCTACTTTTACTGTTATAATCCAAGCTCTTGTTCTTATTGGTGTGGTTGGATCTCTTTACTACTGCTAATGTCCTCTTCACTATTTTCAATATCTTTAGAAAATTGAAAAGAGTCGTCACAAATTTCTCAAGTAACTTACCATGTCATACCACATGTTTGGAGAATACATAGCATACTGTTGAGACCAATATCAATGAGGAGAAACAAGGCATTATTCTAACAAGAGTCCAAGGTCCAAAATTTTCCCCTTCATGAGATTCAGATCTTGACAAAATTATTGTATTTTAAAGTAAAATTACATAAATCTACACATACAACCATCAAATTCAACCCCTTTTGATGTTTCATTTACATATTGATAAGAAGACTCCAATTCCTCTTTTGAATTTATGAAAATAATTGGATTACATAGATATCAATAGCTTTGTCTTTATTTAGCAAATTAATCACTAGGAAAGAACACACATCCAAACTAGAAGCTATCTTTTAACTCACCTATTACAATAGGAATATCCAATCCATCAAAATCACTCCAGGGTTGAACTGTAGGGGAAAAAAAGCCCTATAAACCTGCACAAAAAAACAATGCATACAAAATTTGAAGCAATTCAAAAATAAAACACAATATGCAATATTTTGTTGGGAAAAGCTCTTTTGAGTGAAAAACCTAACACAATAACCTTCTTTCCTATTACATAAAAACTCAACCATCCATAATACAATAATAATGCTCTTACTCAACCTTTATACACATATAGATATTAAACATGAAGAATATGCAACATACATAATACAATAATAATGCTCTTACTCAACCTTTATACACATATAGATATTAAACATGAAGAATATGCAACATACTTTGAACATCAATCTGATCCAATCACATCTCTACAAATATTTAAATCTTCATAGATTGACATAATAAAAAAAACATACCTTCATCTTCACTCATTAAACTAACCCACTCAAACTGTAATGAAAAAAAATACTATAGACGCATATCATAAATAAATACCCATATGACAGATTACTGAGAGCTATTTTGGTATTCTATTAACAGATATCTCCAACAGGGGTGAACAACATGTATTCTAAAATAATGCTAACAAAAAGCTATATGAACAACATGTATTCTCAAAGTCGTCCACGTTGGCTTCATCCATGCCTGTAACTTCACTGATTTGCACCCAAAAGAAAAGAGCCGACTTGTTTATCATTTGAAAGTTGAAATCTATTCCCTTGACATAACAAAAAATGATGTTCTTTCAATCCAGCTGTGGTTCAAACGTTGGGAAAGTGCAGATTTTATCACTGGATTTTGTGTGCACACCACATTCTCTTCAATTGTTAATGATGTTGTTTTTACCGATGTCCAAATTTTCATTCTTATACTAATTTATTTTGGTTATGGTTTCGATCTTCATTTATAATTGAAAGATCTGATATATTTGTAGATTTAGCTGTATAAAATGTTTTCCATTAATCTCTTAGAGTAAGAAATTTCTTTTATAACTCTTTTTTCCACTTCTTATTCTGATTATGAAGAAAGAAAATACTGCTTGGGAGATTCAAAACCCGGATCTCACACATTTAACTAATTAATACCATGTAAAAAATTGAACCTAGTTTCTTCGGCCACAGGTAGGTATACAGAACTGAAAGCATAGCTGAAAAGGCATAGAGAAAATAGATTTTATATACCTTTGATAACAGCATTAGTGCCTTCCCTTCCCTTCATATTTGTTGCTAGTGATATTGGCGCTGTTGGAGAGTCTCGATGCCATTTTAGCACTATATCAACTACAAAAATTCTCCACTGTTACAGATAAACAAACACAATTTCTTCAGAATGAAGATGGGTTTCTGCAATGAAAATAAGGTGAAGGAGAGGTATTTGTCAAGAGAATAGGTCAAATAAGGAAACTTCTACGAGGGTACCGACACGATTCTTGGCAATTACCAATTCGCCGTAATACATAAAGTCAGACAAAGGTATATTGTGATTTTGGATGAGCATTAACTGAGTATCATCCTACATCTTTCTAGGTTTTAGGGATTAAGGTATTGAAGAATGGGATAAGTTTGAATTGGGCATTATGTTACATTTTTAACAGGTTTCGGTATTAAGGTATTTTAGCTTGGGGATAAGTCTGAATAGGGTATGATGCTTAGTTTCAAGGCTTAGGGTATAATCTATTGTAGCAGCAACAATAGTTCATAGTTGTAGGTTTAAGCAACCATACAAACTGCAAATAATATAAGAATATTGAAAAGAGAGCAACAGTAGGAAAACTGCTATTAGAAAGGAATAAAAGTGCTCCTCTAAGATGATGGAAAAACATAGCACACACCTTCTATGGCATTTACCTCTTCATCGTTGTCTAAGCTATCTTCACTCAAACTATTTGACAGAATGCCTCAAAGAGATGTCAAGTCATGCAAAGCACAAGGGTATGTGCGAGTTAAGCTATGTGATTTTGGGGAGTCCAGTTTAAGGCTTTACAGTTTTCAATCCTTTGAATTCACCAGCGTAACTTGTTATTGGAGGGCGCCGGAAGTCTTCCAATATCCCCAAGAAGGTTTTGAAATAGACGGGGAGATTCTAAAGCAATATACTCATAAAGCAGATGTACATAGCTTTGCCTTGACTTGTTATGAGATTCTAATGGGAATGCAACCCTTTGAGGGAGTGGATACCAGGAATGTCTATGGACTGATAATACAAAACAAAAGGCCAAGACTACAATAGAGCGATGGCAGGATAGGCACAAATTGGATTTGCTTAAAAAAAACCCTAGAAATTTTGAAGGCTACAAAAAATACAATAAACCAAAATCATGGGAAGTGACTTACCTACAAATTCTGCAAAAATTGTGTCGACTAGTAAATGATGCAAATGAGAGAAAATGGGCAGAGGTCGTAGGAAATTTTCAAGAAATCCCAAGTTGTGTACCGTTGCTGCTTAATCTTGCTGCTTCAATCTATTCACACAGTAAAGGGGTGAAAAGCATTACTGACGGGGAAAGTAGTAAAATATGGAGTGGAAACCATTAACAACAAGAGAAATGCGACTTACCTAAAGATTCTGCAATGTCGTTGATAAAAAGTGTTATAATAGTGAAAACATTATATGCATATTTCTCAACATTTCCATGACACCATAATGGTATGTTCCATTGACTTAGAGCTTGATTTTTCTTTTCATTATTGCACTTACAAATTATAAAACCAATCTTGTGGAAGCAGTGACTTCAACTTGATCAAATGTCTGAACCCGACATGGGTTATGAGAAGATTACAACAAAATCCATATCTTTTTTGTTTTCTTTTGAATAGTCATGTTAGAATTTCTTGCAATGTATATTTATATTTGTATTTCCTAGGAAGTGAGTTAATCAGCTAGGAAGACATAATTGCTAATAAATGGCAATGTCTTATTTATCTCAACTAAAAGAATCATGTCACCATACCCACTTCAATACATATGAAGAGGAAAATCACAATCAGTTTGTAAACTAAGTAAATTAAACTCAAAAGAAAAGATTTTTTTGGAAAATTCTTTATATTTTTCTAGCCACCGAAAATCTAAATTTCTCATAGTTGATGCAAGTACAGGACTGCAAATAAAAGTATGGAACAGATGATATAAATGTTGAGATGGTGAAACAATGTGAATAGTTGGTGATAAAAGTACAGTTATTATTTTTTTGTCCAAGTGCACAGTGACCAGCTCCATTGATGAAGAAGAAAAGATGAGGATGAAAAAGTATAATTACTGTGTTAAGTAATTAGAAGAATAGTAGGATTTATTTGTCACCACAATCACTGAATCCATGTTGTACTTTGAAATCTACAAAGAAAGAAGAAAACAAATTAAAAGTGCACATATAATTATGCTACATTTTATTAACTTTACAATCTTAATTAGTAACTATTATAGCTTAAAAGTTGAAGTCCACTAGAAAAATGTAAAACAAATTAGTACTATTAAGAACAATTAAAAAAAACTGCAATATTACTAATAGCCACTAAAAATTGAAACCCAATAATCAATACTTCTGTAAAATAACAATATATTTACAGGTGTAAAAGGAAATATTGAGGCAGAGCAAGCATATGAATTATTCAATAAAATGTCTTAGAGAGTCTATCATATAGGGAGAAGAATATTATGCATCGGAAATATTTACTCGCATTATTGAAAGTTAAGTAATATTTGTAGTCTTATTTGCTCAAAAGAAAAAGATAAGAGTCTATATTCTTGTCTGTACAATCATTTTTTAAATGGCCAAAAGTCAGATTTAAAAATAAAGAATCAACATAAAGAAAAATAGAATCAGATTTAAATAGATTGAGAAAGTTAGATTTAAAAATAAAGAATCAACATAAACAAGAGCTCCATTGACAAGACCTGTATCAGTCTGCAGATTACAAGATAACATGTAAACTATGGAAGCCTTCAAAAGGTATGTAAACTGTTTCACAAAATGCCTCAAAGAGATGCCATCTCTTGTAATGCCATGGTTGTAGATATGCACAAAATGGTTTCTCCAATGATGCTCTCATAATTTTTGAACTAATGAGGCACTCTAAAACATACCGTAACCATGTAAGCTCCACTTGTGTTACCTCAGAAGAGTTGTGGAAGGTCAATTAGGGAGATTTTTTGGTTTGATGTTTTGCAAAGCATATCATTGTACACAGTATATAACATAAAATTGAGAAAATGCATTAATGAACTGCAAGATGTATTTAGTTTAGAATTTGACAATATACAAATAAATGTAATATCAAACTGGAATATGTGCAATTTTTTCTTTTCCCATTTTGAAAGTGAATGCAAAATTTCATAAACGGACAACCATTATATCTCATGTATCAAAAAAAATGTATTAGAAAATAAAGTAAAAACTATAATGTGATACCCATTTATCAGTAACATGACTTGCAGCTATGCTAAAATCAAGTGCATGCAGTAACAATCCTTAGCAATTCATAAAATCTGCACTGATAAAATAAAAAGTGCAGAAGAGGTTGTTGATGTTCAAAACTTCATTATCTGTCTTGAGATGGCCATTGCTGTAGTGGGACATTTATACGCATTCCCCTATAAAGAATATGCTGAAGCAAAAATAGGTGCATCTAACAAAGTAAAGAATATCGTCAGCAACAACATGGTCTATGTTACTTTGACTGTAATGTAATGTTAAAGGATTTTCAATGAAATACACAATTTTGAAGTTTTCCTGAAGGAGTGTTTCAGTTGCCTTTTATGAAAGAAAATAGCTTGGAGTTGTTTGATGTAAATTATTCCTATCTAAGAATATAGATAAAAAACTATTGTGTTAAGGAAAAACACATACACAAATGAGAATTCATCAGGAAAACTGCTAACACTCAGAGCAAATGCCCAAAATAGCTATGATTGTGCACAAGCAAGGGCAAGGACAAGGAAAAGAGAGTCCCAACCTATGGTAAACAGTTGTAACTTGTTCTGGTAATGTTTAATCACTTCAATGATACAACATAGATATACATCAATGAACACATGATCAAGAAATAAACAGGGGCAGGATGATACAAAGTCTTGATATATTTCATTTTATATTAAAAAATGAACAAAAATATGAAAACATATAATATGAATCAATTATAAATTTATAATATGTATACTATATTAATTTCGAATCACTTCTAATTGCCTTGTATCTAATGAATGAATCCTTTTTCTACATATAAGTATAGATATGTAAAAAATAGGAAAACTTGAAAGATATTGCATTAAATTCAAGGCATAGATGATAACATCTGCAATTACACAAAATAGCACTGCCTATTGAACAATTCCAATATGGGTATGTGTTGTGTGTCAACACTAAAGTGAGTAAAATTAATTCTGCATCAAACTATATCAAAAATACATCAGGCTGAAAATTGAGACTGGCAAAGACAAAGGAAAAAAAAAGCTTTTAACTACATGCTGCAGAATTGATGTTTTGTGGGGCTTCTGGATTTAAACTAAAAATATTGAAATTTGGAAAAAAAATATATAGATGATTGAACTACTGACAATTCTAAGAGAAATGAACATAAATCTGATAACCTAGAATAGTGGCATAATATTCAACCGTTGACTGAAATAATAGAGCACACTCAGAAATATCATTTTAGATTTAAAGGAAGATCTTTCTGGGTAAGATGAAGAGCTGTGTGTAGTGATTATTGCTCAAAATTCATAATCAGACATTTACAAACTCAGGATGAACAATCGAGGATGATATTGTGCATTCCTAAGACTATATCAGACCTCCCAAATATTGCTGCAGTGCATTGCATGATATGTTTATAATAGTGAATACTGTGACAATAGTTTTAAACCATTTTACAAGTTAAATAAAGTCTGTCATACATGTACAGTTGACTCATTTTCATTCTTTATTAAAGGGCCTCAAAGGATTGCAGATAACCGAACTTCCTTCAATTATTTTATCGACCTTGGCATCATTGAGACCCTTGATTTGGACAAGCTCTTCCTTGGGAGAGTAAGCAGCAGCCTCAACTATGCAATGTCCTGCCTCCTTGAAATTTTTCACATCAATTGCAGAAATCCCACACGCTTAATACCGTATAAAGAACACAATACCTTGACTGGAAAACACTAGAAATGTTGTTACCGGGAACACTCATTGGAAAAAAACCCATCTTTCCTAGCAAAATAATAGAAACCCTATAAAAGGATACCCAAAAGCCAAAACCTCCTGAAGAGGAGGAAAACCTATTGTCAAAATCGCTACCAGAGTCTATGAATGGGAAAAAAATTGTAAACCTATTGCAAAAATCACTACCAGAGTCTATTGCTAACTGTATATTTATGAAGTATTTTGCATCTGGGTTTGAAGTTGTGCAGAGAAGTAACTACCTAGATATTTCAAACTGTGCACATGTAACTAGTAGAAAGCTTCATTAGAACCGACTTACCTCAATATTTTGTAGGAAGCCCAGACATACGAATCACAACCTACGCAGGTTCTTGTGAAACCGCAATGAAATCAGGACAAGTGAAGATGTGCAGGGCTTGCAATATTACAGAGCAGATATTGTAGACCAAACAAGGGCGGTGAGGGTAGATGGTAGACGCAGATATTTATGGAAACATTAATTGCAAATTCCTTCTCAACTGTCACACAAGTGGAGAAGTGAAAGGCCAATACCAGGGACAAAAAGTTTGGAGCGGAAAGCTACGACAGCGAGGAAAGCAGCAAAAAGGCACATAAACAGCCAAGAAAATGGCCAAAAATGATGAACGGTTGTGATTAGTTTCATCGCAGGCAATTGCCTGTCGAGCAATCTACACCGTCGGAGGTAAAAATTCCTTCAAAATACTAAGCGTAGGATGCCTTCAGCATAATTAGTGTAAAGTATATATTTTTTATTTAAGAAAGTAGGTAAATATTTAAATTAAGATATAGATTTGATTTTTAAATCTAGCCATTTACTATTTTATTTTATATTTATGGATGTAGAATTAATCAAGGTTAGTTGATTTGAATGTGAATCTTCAAATTTGATTTTTGTTTGGATTTACGTTTCTCTTTCTTATTAACTATTATAAATTAATTTAAAAAAATATATTTTAAATTATACTATAAGGTAATTTATTTAAAGACTCTTCTTAAAAAGATATCATACAAACATTACATCATCCTCATAAGAGCATGATGCATTCTTGCTCACAATTGTCAACCTTGGACCATCTTTGCTGAATTTGTTCATCTAAGAATTTGATTGAGGAGAACATAAGTGTCGTAATTTAATAGACTCCTAAAATGAGTTTATGATACATTGCTTGTGTTTACAAAGATTCATATCATAAATGTAAAGGTCAATCGGTTTCATAAATTAATGTTGTTTTAGATTAGATCCACAAGCTATATGTTCAAATCCATATTTGAAGTTCAATTTTACAAATAGAAGGATTGTTTTTACATACATGGAAATGACTATGATAGTACACAATCAAATTTACATGTCACTCACTGATAGTCAATTGAGAAGTTCTAAAATTATAAAATCAAGATGAATGTGCTCTTAACATCTATGAAATAGCACATTCATCAAATTTAGAACCAAGTATCAATGCATCTAATATAGTATAATTTTTTATTTAATAATGATATTTTCAATTATCATCCGATTCTTATATAGAGGTTAATTATTTATGTATATTTTTCTTTACTTATTTAGCCTAGATTATTTATGTAAGTATTATTCATTTTATTATAAAATAGAAAACCTCACTTTCATACACATCCTAATGGTTTGTTATAGGATTTTTTCCTTCTCAATTAATATTTTAAATATGATAATTTTAATATAATATATATATTGGAGATATGATTAGGATTTGGGTCCACCTTTAAGTACATTTATTATTTCTTTATCTATTTCAAAGGGTTTGGACTTCAATGTAAGACCTCTTTGACCCTTACCCTCCCACCCTTTGGACATAGAATCCCATCTTTGATTTTTTATCTAATCTTCACTAATTTTGTAGATCTCATATCATATCTAACATTTGTCATAAAATCCTATTTGTACTTTGATGATTATTATTCTTCTTTTTTTCACGATAACACCATATATGTATCCAATGATTGCATCTCTATGTTAGTCCTTCTATGCCATCTTGCCTAAGTCACATTGATAGGTATACAATTTTTATAATACAAATATTCTTTCCAACTCTAACTAGGAAATTTTTCATAATGTTTATAGATGTACATGTTCTTTGATCCATGGATATCTTTAATTTACATATACATGATGCTAGATCATTAGTTACCTATGGTTGATCCTATGTTGTATCCTATTGTAATACTATATTCCATGTTTATTCTTATTTATATCATTACATATGTCTTAAGGTGATGCATATTTGTGCTTCATTTTTTGTTAGTTTCATACCCTTAATTGCCTTACTAAATCATCCATATAATTGCTTAATGTTATTTATTTTGATTATTCTATCTCCTCCAATGATATTTTACCTTTAAAAAATTTCCTTTACATTATCTGAATTAGGATGATGATGTATCTTATATGATAGATATGGATAGGATAGCTCCACTCTCTATTATTATAGTTATAGATGATATGGATTGTAATGAGCTATCCTCTCCATTATTTATTAGTGATGATATATTTCATTATAATGCTATTTCATTTTATTTTCATGTAGATCTTGATATTTGATTATCATCTTGTTCATTACATGATGATATTATTGCACCTAGTGACAATTTATTATATGATTATTTTAAGGGCTCTTCTAGTGCATTGTTACATATTAAGTCATTTTTTTTTTCTAATTATAAATACCTAAATGATGGTATCTTGTTCATTAGTGATTTCAAGATCAATTAGAGTGGTATAACCTTATTTGATAGGATGAGTCATCTTGTATATTCTATCATTGATTTATGTATTTGACACATGTTTTTGTTACTCATTTTTCTTGTTCCAGCATGCAAGATAATAGTATTTACATAGTTGAACCTTCTCATGGTCTATCTTTTCACTCTTTTTCACCATTTTCCTCTACTATCCATATGGATTATGTACCTTCTCATCCTAGGCCTTTTATGCCATATGACATCTCCTATCAAACATATTCCTACTTTTCATGTCAAGATTACTCTACAAATTTATCATACAATTGGTCAGACACATTAGGTTTTGGTTAGAGGTCAAAATGTTTCATTTTAACAACTAATTTTACAATCTAATACAACTAATGTTCCTCCTACATGTAAAATTACATGTAAGAATTCTAAGTCTTGGGATTTGGTATATCCTACAATTTGCTACTCCCAATGTAGATTATTTAATTATTTATTATTTTATACATCATGATGAAATGGGGAATTCCACTTTATGCCTTGGGCATTATTCTGTATATGATTTATTTTTATTTTTTTCCATTTACATATGCAAATATAATTGTAAGAGAATAAAGCATGTCATGAAAGTTGTGTAAGAGAATATGTGAGAAAGATATCTAGTTTAAGAGATATTATGATATGTAAGAACTTGATTAAGTGGGGGGTTACAAAGTGGATTAGGAATCATTACCCACATACAACTCATGTTATGACACATCATATATCATCTTTCTAAATATACCAATAAGTGCCAAATAATGGAGTGTGGATTGTATGGATTTTTACCATGAAATTTTGGGACTTTTGTTTGGTCCCATGGTAATGCCTTATGGTGACTTTTCGGGCCTCTAAGAGATATTAGAGAATTTTTTTTGTAAGGTTCTTCTATTAGATTTATACAAAAGGAGAATGTTGATCTCCATGGAGGTAGGAAATTGATATTATATTGGAACAAGTTTATTTTCTCTAAATAATACATTGGTTTAGTGCTTTGGAGGTTATTTTTTTATTGAAACTATCTTCCCATGATATATGAATGTCATTCTCTTTATTGTGGTTTATTTCTAGTGTATCTCTAGTGTATCTCTCTCACTCGTTACTTGATCTAATATTTAAATGCTAGAATCATGTTGAAATTACTATAAATAGGTTTAATGTTTTAATATTCTCAAATGGTTAATATGGAAATGCCTCTAATGCTCAAAAATTATGAATATTTTATTTACTTGATAAGGACATTTGGTATCAAAATAAAGGTGTCTCTTTGGTTTGTATGTGGTGACATGTGCTTGCATGTATTTGTATGTTGTTTGCATGTGTTTCCTTATCATTGTGCATAAAGGAAGATCTACGGTGATATGATTCTAGGTATTCCTCCTTCATTGATTTCTTAGCCTAGCAAAATTGAGCGAATATGTTGGAAGGAATTGGTTATTTAATAATCCTTATATGATTGTGATTTTGTAGCGGATCTGATTTGTTATTTTAGGAAATAGAATGATAATCACTAGCATAATGGTGGAGAGCTTCAATGGCATTGGTCATATATATTCATGTTACATGGTTGTAACCTAGAGCTCCTATTGGTAATATGTGATTTCCCTCTAACATAGTTCTTATGTTCCTTCATCCTATGGCCATGTGTAGTCAAAGAGTGTGCATGTTAGGTATTTATTTTAAGAAACCTTGTCACATGGGAAAGCACTAGTTATGTTGACTAGTGTAAGCACTGCTCATGTTGGGTTCAAGGTTTCATCTCTTAGTTTCATGAATTGTTTGATGATTAACATGTATTTTTATTTGGGATGTGGAGTTGGTTTTTTTGTGACTTGAAAGCTCCTAGAAAAACTTGTTCCAGTTTTTGCATGTACTCAGTGATGGTTGTGGAATGGGTTTTTTGGTGGCTTGAATCACCTACACAACTCTCTATCCTTTTGGATATTTTTTCTTCAATATATTTTTAGATTCATTTTGTTTGGATCTGTGGGTTATGTAGATTTCCTATATGTAAATTTTTGGGTTTGCATATTTTGATATTCTCTAGTTTCAAATTATAAATTTCATGTTTTCTCAAATTTGTGGGTTACTATATGTATAAGTGGATTCAAATTTGTATGGATAGTTTCACAAGTCCTATATGTTAACCAAAATATATTGTTTTATATGTATGAACGTAGAGGAAATTCTAACAAATTGAGGGTATGTTGTGATATACCTGGGTATCCCTTTTGTGATGAACAGTAACTAATGACACACCATGTACATATGTATGTACCTACATGATGTTACAATACATAGTATTTGTTGAAACACAATGTTACTATAACTTTTTTGATTGTTTCTTATGAAGTATGTGAATGAGATTCTTCAATGATTTAATGATAAGATATCATGATAGCTAATGACCTAGGAATAAATTTTAAACAAATGCTAGATACTATATTCAAAGTGTTTCAATATGAGAAACAATAGGTAATGGTTAGATTTTTTGAAAGAGTTAGAAAATATTACATCCTACTTTTCCCATTGAAAGAAGAAAAACTAATAGTATTTAAATGATGTCTGGTGGAGTATTTTTTGTGATCTAATGTTATTTTATTACTTAGATGGATACCTATATTTTTTGGTGTAGTAGATATAACATTTTTTCTATTATATTGTTGTGTATTTTGTTAGTGTAACATAAATAAGATGATAATCATTGCGATCATGCTTTATCATGCATGTTATGTGTTTGTAAGATGGTTGAGATAATATTCACAATTGATTGTACTTTTGATGTTTTATATATATGTCATTATTGTATACATTGATATTTACATGATCTAGTACCATTTTTATGATAAAAAAATAATATTTGTTAAGATGGAACTATTTTTTTTGTATTGTTTATTTACAATTTTATGTCTTGAGCCAACTGCTATCTATTTGGATTTGTTTTGTTTTGATCGAAATAAAAGCAAGAAACTTATTTTATCCTTTGAGAAATTAAAAAAAATAAAAATTGATCATTACAATGTGTGGATGTACGAAACATACTAAGAACCCATCACATATACTTGTATAAATCCTTGTCTTATCAACTTGCTTCAATAACACCTTAATTAGTTGGGCAATATAGATCATATTTTAAATGTTTATTGATGCATATGATTGGACTGACTTTAACTTTTAATTTATTACCTTAAGGTAAGCTACTCAATTTGCAGGCTGTCTCGAGATATACATATTTAAATAAAAGTGTTCATATATTTTCAAATAACAATAAATCGTACTAAAGATCTTAGAGGCACCCATGAGAAATTTCTTATTTCGGTGGACTTGACATTGTAATACTTAAATATTAAATCTTGACCTTGAAAAACTCATCATATAATTGTATTTTAGGTGTGAAAATTCTTGAAATGAACGAAAGAGATTGCTATAATTTTGATTGACCCTTTCATGGCCCAGGTTTGTTGGAAAAATTATTGTCCTGCAAATGGAGGCCTTGCTGCAGAAATGCAAAGCTAGGTGAGACAATTTTGGGCTCCACCATTCACCGTTTGTCAAATTTGCATGATCAGGAAGCTTTTGGGCACCTCGGGTTATGTTAGTTTCAGTGGCAAAAATTTCTTTAAAATTCCTTCCATAAAGCATACACTTTCGGGGCTTGCCTGCCACGAAGCCTGGGAATGTGGAACAACCACCTTGAAGTTATGAGAGTAAGTTTTATCTATGATTTGGAGGAGAGTAGACCCTGGATTTCAGCACAAGAGGAAGGAACCCGGAGATTTCATGAGCTAGGGATGAGGAAGAAGAAATCAGCTAAATATTGCCTGCAGTAGGAAATTATATACCAGGTTTCTGTTTTATCAGGAAAGTACCATGTTTATTTTTAGTTTTTTTTGAAGAATTCTAACATTGAAAGTTGTTATGATGTGGGTAACAGTTAATTCAAAGCTTTTAGATATATTTAATTTGGAATAGAAGAAAATTCAAGGAAATAAATAAGTTTTTGTTTTTAGATTGTAGAAATCGGTTGGGTATCCGTTCTTCTATAAACTGCAGTGCATTTGGTAAAAAAATTTCAAATGACTGGTGGCGCTGGCGTGACATACTCTACGGTACCACGGGTTTGGATGTACATTATCTATCATCCTCATTGAAGGTGAGCATCTCTTTTGGATTGGGTAGCATGTTGAGGACCACCAAGTCTTTGGTTAGAGGAAAAACACCTTGATGATTCTTTTCTACCATACAATTGATTACAATCTCAAACTAAACTGCTTCCATAGAATCATTTGACATATTATTGATCTTTCATTTGTTTAAATGATTTGTATATGTTTATTTGATCAACACAATATTATGACATACATTCATATACCAGTGAGTAGGCAGTTGTTCCCATCAATGATTTTAATGTTTACGTACTTTAATTATCAACTTATCACAACAAAAATTCAAATCTACTATTATAATTTATATCATTAAATTTATTCTCTCATATAGTATAAGGTCAAGAATGAATCAAAATGTTATTTTGTGTATTTTTACATGTGGAAAATGTTTATTTCTTATTTTTAAATGATATATATCTAATTTATTAGTATTGATTTATTTACTTTACTTTTCTTCGATTAAAAAATTGTGAAACTTAAAGAGAGCCCTATTTGGGATCCCAAGTAAATCCTCAAAAGCCTAATTTTCTTTCTATTTTCCATTTTTTGTACTTAAATTTAGTTTAGTTTTCCTATATAACTCATGCTATTATTCTCTAAAAATTGTCTTTTGATGCATTATATCGAAGTAAATGTAAAATTCCTATCAACTAGGATAAGCTTGTGGATAGAATAAGTGTTGGCATAGAGATGTTAACAAAAATGGAAGAATATGTTAAACTAAATAAGGAAATATTTGTTGATTGTAATGATATACATAATAGATATGCTAACATAAAATGGACAGAAAGATAGTTTTTGGTTAGAGACAAGGTTTTCCAAAGTTAAATCTCAAAAGAGAGATTAATTTTGGAAAATTAGCAAAACTAGCTTAAGAATATGTGGGTTTATTTGAAGTACTTGAAGCTATTAAGCCAATTTATTATAGAACTTCTTTGCTACCAACTCTTGTTCAATTGCATAATTTTTATCATTTTCATATCTACAAAATAATGTGGTTGATAACTCACATGTTTTTTTATTGGACCTCCTTATAGGTTTTAAACCTACAAGTACTAAGTATATATCCAATTGAAGGGTTATCAATCATAAAAGATTAATTTTCATAATGAGAATCAACTCAATGTAATGTCTAATAGGACTAATACTACAAGGATGACTTACCACATAGTAGGACTATTTGTAGTTTGATTGAGAATTTCCATTTTATTTTCTTACATGTTACGAAATTACAATACTTTCATATGTTTTATAATATCTATTTCATAAGTATTTAGGTAGATGTTATGAAATTATAATACTTCATAGGTGGTAGTTGTTGTAGGGAATTTATGATTTATGATTTTATGTCTCAAGCTAACTACTACCAATTTGGCTTGATATGGATCCATGGCATATATTTTATCCATTGTGAAGGAATTTCCTAGATGGAAGGAATCATACAAGAGAGGAAGGTAGATCATGAAAATGTGTGGATGTATTGAACATTCCATGAAATTTTGATATACACATGTACAATGCCTTTTCCTATCTACTTACTATTGATTTTGTATGCATTTCAATGACACCTTACTTACTTGGGCTAAGTATATAACCTTCTAGATTCTTTGAGAGATATTCGATTGAATTTATTTAATTTTGGTTTATGAAATTAAGATATATGCTTGTCAATTTTCATGTCATCTTAGAGGCACCCATGATAAATATCTTTTTTTGGTGACCTTGACATCGTATTACTTGACTATTAAATATTGGCCTTTAAAAAACTCATAACATAATTTGGTTTTAGGTTTAAAAAACCATGAAGAACCACAAAGTGAAGAAGGAATGAGATTATTATGTTTATTGTCCCTTTCATGGTTTGAATTTTATGAAAAATTATTGCTATGTGAATGGAGAACTTTTTGTAGAAATTCAAAACCTAGGTGAAAGAAATTAGAAATCCTCTATTCATCAATTTTAAAATTCATATGATAAGAAATATTCTAGGTAAATGTATCTAAATTTTTGTTAATTTTAGTGGTAAAAACTAGTTAAAAATACCCTCCATATAGCCTATATTTTTTTCTTATTTTCTAGGATGTTTGGGACTACATAAAAACCACCTTGAAGTTTTTGGAGAGTGGGTCTATCTTTTAGTTGATAGAGTGGAGCCCCTACACTTTTGCACAAGGGGAAGGGATCTAGAGATTTAATGAGCTAGGTAAATAAGCAAAGAAATTAAGTTGAAGGGAAAATTTTTATTGGGTAATCACCATGTGCTTATTTATAGTTTTGTTAAATTCTTACATTGAAAGTCGTTATTAACTTTCTAAGAAATTTTGAAATATTTAAATAGATATAATTTGAAATATAGAAGGAAAAACCAAGAAAATAAATAAGTAGTTGCAAATTTTTGGAATTACAATAATTAAATATTAAGGAAAATATCAAGGGAAATTTGATACTTCATAGGTCTAATCTATCTTTTTGTTCCTTGTGAATCTAACATGCATTTTTTTTTTCAAGACTATGCAAGTCAAGTGTTCAAATGGCAGGTCATAGCAAGCTATTTTCCTTTTGATCCATATTCTTTGATTATATCATTGCTCATGAATATCCGACAAAAAACATCCTAATGTAAATGAAGTTTCTCTTAATAAAATTCATATTAAATATAAAGCTATAAAATTTGAACAACAAATTTGTACCTTTATATTTTAAATTTGTGTAGGTCATTTAAACCATAATAAAGTTAAAAATGTAAACAAAAAACCTATAGGTTTATATTCTAAATTTCTAAAGTTCTTTCAAACCTTTATAAACTTGTGAATTTTAAAGAATAAACTTATAGGAGTGCATTTTAAATTTATATAATCTTTCTTTGGGGTGATCCCACAATATTGGTTTACAATTTTTGGCCATACTTGACACTAAATTGATTTTTTCTAACTAAATCTTCACTTTCAAACACCTATAGTAGCTAAACCATGAGGAATTTGAAGATGATGCAAACTAGTGATTTGTGAAATTTTGTCTGTAGATTCTAAATATATTTTTTTCAAAAATTTTGGCATTATATTGCACTTCTTTTTCCATCTCCTTTGAAAACTATTTTTTTAAGTAAACACCATTTTTAAGGAGTGACACTCACCGTATAACACAATTTTTTTTCCATGAAGGATAAAATTCTATTTTTTTTGAATTTATATTTGTAACTATGATATCTAGTGTTTTCAATTGGTTTCATAGTGTTTTGTTGAATATTTTTTCCTTAATCAAGTTTCGAAGTCAAAGCAATTACAATTTAGACATAGGCAACCGTATAACAAATAACCTTTTTTGTATGTATCAAAATTCAATTTATTTTTTTGTTGGATAAATGACTTCAATATCTAGTGCACTCATTTTTTAATTTTTTTAAATTGATAATCTTCTATTTTTCCACATTCGCATAATAGAGAGCTTGATTTTCGGTGAAAAACATACATTCATAAGAAATAAAAAATAAATATAATAATAAATTAAATTTAATTAAAATTATACTTTTTTAGAAGCTTATAATAAAGACTACATACGTACAAAAAATAAATTTGAAATGAATTCATCTGATCTCCCAAAAGGTAAATCAAAAGTGGTTTTTTATTAGCATTTTGATAGGTGTAAAGGAGACTCTGTTATAGATATGGTTAAAAACTAGTGGGGTTCTATCCAAGGGGGCTTGGTCTAAGGTGGTTTGATCAAAACCTCTTCAATTGGAATCCTTTAAATGGAACTTTTCAAGGCTTAAATCATTATATTTTCTAAAAATATGTGATTTCAACAAAAATAAAGATCTCCTAGAAAGTGTAAACCACTATTGTGGCAGCACCCTATGAATAATAATAAGACTAGAAAATATGATTATGATGGTAGAAAATGTGTACATGATATTCTTGAACATAATAATAAAATAAAAATTACTTATGTATGAAATGAGGTACTTCAATATTTTAAAGAGAACTTAATGAGAACTAAATAATGATAGGATTATAAATTCCAATTTTCTATATAAAAGAAGAAGAATATATATTATGTTATCTTGATATATGTCTTTAATTTCTCATTTATAAATAAGATTTGTATGTTGAAGTTAAGTATGAGTAAATTCTCGAGTTGAATATAATATTAAAACATACCAAGTATGCTTTAAGAACACCAATTTCAAGGCTAGAAAATTGTTACAAATTATTTGAATTATTTTATTCAATTAGTTTCTTGTAACTATTGCAAATATCGTAGAGCTAAAAAGTTTTGTATGTTAAGTGACTTCAAATGTTTTAAAACATATGCAAAATTATGTATTTTAGGAATATATCTTTCTATAAGGAAGTGCTTACATCATTTTTTTTTAATATATGCATCTTGTTATTGAATTTTGAAGGTGGTTTTCATTCATTTATTGATTGTAAGAATAGGTAGAAAACAATGTGAGATAAGTAGGCATTAGATTATATACACGTTGATTCATTATCATCATTATATGAGTGAAATTACCTTTGAGATTAATATTTTAGCCAATGCTTTATAAGCATATTAAGTAAGACAAAAATGTGTGTAGTGGTTGCCTAGTGAAATTTGGTTACAAATATATACTTATGACTAGGTTGACTTTGTTTATGATTTTGACTTTAACTTGTTGAATAGATTATGGGCATGGAATAAATATTTCTAGATTGGAAAGTAATTTGCTACATTCTCTTTTATGCATGTAAACTTTAAAAATAATTGTTAATGGTGTGTCAAGAATAAAATATTTTTGTTGTGAATAAATGATCCATATTTTTGTGTTATGAAAGGTGTATAAATTACATGCTTTAATCAAAGTGATGATATGCTTATATGCACTACCAATTAAATATAACTTTCTTTCTTCTTCTTCTTCTTTTTTTTTTCTATAAAAGTGATGTTATAATTATATGCATTTCCAATTCACTATACTTTGTAGATTTGTATACATGTATTGTTAGAAATCATGAGTAGATAGAGTATGTAGAGTCTAGTAATGAGTAGATAGACAGTATTTAGATTTTACTTGGCTATGTACTTGTAATAGTAATTGTACTAAAGCATACACGGTTCTCATATAGTTTTAGTGTTTTCCATGGATGTAAATATCTACCACCCTTGTTGAATGGTAGGGACATTCTTGGATTGGAAGGTGTGTGGGGACCGCTAGCTCTATGGTTAGAAGAAAAGTGTTTGAATGATGGTTTTCCTCCTCACAACTGATTAAAAATTTGAATGAGATTACTTATAATTATTTAACATATTCATTGATCTTTCAAATGTTAAGATGATTTGTATATGCTTTATTTGATAATAAAAAAATATCATATACCAATTGATAAGTAGTTGTTCTTGTGAATGATTTTATTTTTCTATACTTTTATGTTGAACTGACTACAACAAAAAATCAAGTATATTATTTAAATTTGCATTATTGAAATTATACTTCTCTTAAGTATAAGATCTACAGTGATTAAATTATTACTTGTGTGTTTATTAGATGTAAATTATGTTTTCCTAATTATTAAATAAAATATATACAATTTATTGATATTAATTTATTTTAGTAAGAAAAAAATCTGAAATTCGAAGATTATCTTAATAGAGATGAAAAAGAAAGACAATGACATTTGAATTGGAAGAACACGATTGTAGGTACAATAAGGTTGATTTAAACCATTGACAATTGAGAAAGAAAGATTGATTGATTGAAACACTAATATTATATTTACAATAAATCCCCCACCCAAGGTGGCCTGAAATTTTGTATTCATATACGCACTCAACTGACCAATGAGATTTATATTACAATTTTCTTTTACAAATTAGTGTGTAAACTCACCGTCAATGAAGGTTTACACGCACATAAAGAGAGCAGATTAATATTAGAATATGTAGGAAACCTCCAAAATAATGTAGACAAATTCTAGTGGAGATTTATTTCAAGATCCTACATAGGTTAAACAAAATTAGAACTTCTAGAAAGTGAAGAAAATGGATTTATTTTAATTTAGTTGGTTTGTTGTTGCAGACGTTAGAAAGTGGATCACGTTTCATCTCAATTTATATGGCTATTGGCTACAATATTTTATTAGTTATGTTGCAATCGTTGACCCTAAATGCTTGAATTTAATATTTTGTTAGGTTAGTCTTCTAATTTAGATTAAGATTATTATTATTGAAGTATGAGAATTTGTTGGGGTCTTTTTAAATTTAATAAGTATTTATTTTTTATACATTTTTAAATAAATATTGAAAGCTTCATATAATGAAAATACAACCATTCTAATGGGATTTTATTGTTTTCACTTAATTATTTATTTTATAATCTAAACATAGTCTCTCTTTTAGTGTATTATAGTTTTTTTCAAAAAAAAATTAAAATTTTAATATTTTTCCATAGAGATAATTAAATGTTGATGATTAACTTTTAATAAATATAAAAAAGAAAATATAAATAATAATTATAATATTAATGTTTTATATTGTTTAAAAATAAATTTGAACATCTATAAAATATATTCAAAAGTTGTGACTTAAATCTAAATTTGTTATTGAATAAATGCAACTAGATCATATATTTATTCAAAATTGACTTTCAATTCAAAATTATTTAATTATGTTAATAGGTTGACCTAAAATGAGGAACAACTATTACCCTTGACATAGATTTAATTTTTAACTAAGAATGATTTTATTTTAACATTAATTATTCTATTTTTACTTGAAGAGTTTTATTTAGTAATATAATTGTTTCATTTATGTGTCCAATAGGTTCAATCAGTTTTGATGGCAAGCATAACATTGATAATGTTTACTATGTTAGGGGTTTAAGGAGTAACCTTTTGAGTGTTCAACAAATGTGTAGCAAGGGATATAATCTTGTGTTTAAGGATGAAACATGTGAGATTAGAAAAGGGCTCGAAACTATGATTATTATTGGTAAGAGAATAGATGGAAACATTTATCAGCTTAAGGGTGTTGATGGTCATTGCTTTATGTTGTAGATTAGTGACAGTTGGTTATGGCACCAAAGGATGTGTCATATGAATTTTGATAATATGGTGAGATTCAGTTCAGTTCATGTAGTGAGAGACCTACCAAGAATCACAAAGCCTATCAATGTTGTCTACAGGGATTGTCGGCTTAGAAAGCAAGTAAGGAGTAGTTTCAGGGGAAAAAAATAATTTGCTACTAGACTACTAGAATTAATTCATAAAAATATTTGTGGTCCTACAAGAGTGAGAAGTATATAAGGTGACATGTACTTTATGCTTTTGATTGATGATTATTCTAGAATGACATGGATTACTTTTGTTAGAGAAAAATCTGATGTACTAGATAAATTCAAGGCGTATAAAGCTATGGTTGAGAATGAAATGGATTTGAAAATAAAATGTTTGAGGTCCAAAAAAGGTGGCGAATTCACCTCCAATGAGTTCAACATGTTTTGTGAAGTTCACGGAACAAAGAGGCATTTTTCTGCCCCTAAAAATCCTCAGCATAATGGAGTGGTTGAGAGAAAAACCCGAACAATTCAAGAAGTTGCTAGGACTATGATGAAAGAGGAAAATCTATCAAAATTATACTAAAGAGAAGCAATTCATACTATTGTTTACATACTTAATAGAGTACAAGCCAAACCTAATAGTACAAAGACTCCCTATGAGTTATGGTATGGAAGGATTCTGACTGTGAAGTATTTTAGAGTATTTGGAAGCAAATGTTATATCAAAAGAGAAGAAGAAAACTTAGGAAAGTTTGATGCAAGGTTTGATAAAGGTATCTTCCTTGCATATTCTATTAAAAGAAAAGCTTATAGATGTGAAACGTAGAAAATTGTAGCTCCATGTTGTGGGAGATACAACCAATTTCCTTCAAGTTTCATACAAGGAAACCTTAGAGATCACAATCTAGGGATGGAAATGAGGGAAAGAGATTTGCAATAAGGTGTCCTAGGGGTGTGATTAAAGACTAAAAGGGGCTTCACCACCACACAAAGGCTTGGAAAGAAAGAAATGCAATAATATGTAAACTTAACTATGCAACTCAAGATATGAAACTAAAAATCAAAAGAATGAATTGAGAAAGGATAGAGAGGCACCAAGAAAATTGAAGAGGCTTGGAACAAGGCCTAAAATCCTAAAAATTTAAATTTTAAAGCATATTTGGGACTCATATGCTAGTTTGGGTGATTTAGTCCCAGAATATCGTTTCTATGGAAAAACTGGAATCTCTTAGTAAGTGATCTAGATCTCTTAAAATCTAGAAAAAGGCAGTACTAGGACTCATATTTCCAAGGTGACAATTTAGTCCCAGTATTAAGGTTTGGATGAAACTATGGTATTCTCTGGTGATCTCCTGTAGCTTCTTTCCTATCAAATATCTAAGTCTGAAACATTGAATTCTAACCTGTTGGTGACTTTCTGTGATCTTGCAAGTAAGGAGACAACTTCAACAACTTTCTTCAATCTTGCAATTTTGTCTTCAAAGGATCCTCAAGCTCTAAAACACCTAGATTTGCAATCACACATGTAGAGAGAGAGAGAGAGAAACTTGTTGATTGTGAGGGAGTGGGGATTTTCCTTAGTTAAACCTCATTTGGGTAATTAAACCTTATGATGAAACAATGAAACATGAACAATGATACCTTGAATGAGTTCCTTGCTCTTTGCTACAACTTTTTGGTAGTTGAAAAATTCACTTGCTTTGCTTGAGACGACCATTCGATCTGGAATCCTTGCACTTCTTAGGGCCTCGCAAGTGGCCACACACAATCAGGAAATTAGAGTCTACAATTCCACTACCCGGGGAGCATATATCTATAGGATTTGGTCGACCATCGGGCCAACCTTTTAGTTTAATTCTTGAGCATCCCTTAAGAACTGTAGGGATGACCTAAAAATGGCAACCACAACTATGATCCTTTTCCCAGTTTGTAGATATCAAATTCTTTAATATTGGGAGGGTCTTAGACCCTCGTACAGTAGTTAACTCCTAGTGAAACCGAGCTTCTCTTTCTCATATCTTCTCCTCCATCCGATTCTTCTCTCGAAGGGCATTTTCCAGTTCGTAGCTCAACATTCTGACCTCTTGGTTGCGAGCCTACAAAGCGGAGAGGATCTCATGTTTCTCTTGTCTTGACCTTTCTACTTCTGCTTAGGCTTTTTGCAAATTATCGGAAGCTTGAGATCAGACGCCATCCAACTCTCTCCATATGTTTTCCTGAGTACATCAGTACTCTACGTTTTGCTGGTGCTCAATAGTATTGTGCACTTTTTGCACACAGACCCCACTAAACGCAAGGACTCCCCTTTTTTCTTTTGCATCTCTACATCTTGGCTTTGCCAATTTTTAGTTTTTCTTTTCTTGGGAGGTTATTTTGAGATTTGGTCCAGATTTGATTTGATGAAGGCAATATTTTGAGGCATCTTGAGGGTTTCAGAGAAAGCCACCTATCATGGATTTTGGAAATAGGGATTTTGAAGGGAATTTTCAATGTCATATGTAAATAATTTTTGTACCCATGGATAGAGAATGAAAAATTAGGTTGGGTTGCTTTTTAAACTTTTTGAAAATTCCTTCTAGAAAAAAAAGTTATAGGGTTTGGGGGATTTCGAGCTATCATGGATTTTGGGAAAATCCTTCCTAGGCATATTTTCCCCAAGTCCAATTCTTCTCAAAAATCCTCCCTAGACAGATTTTCCCCATGTCTAGTTCTTCTCAAAAATCCTCCCCAGGAAGATTTTCCCCATGTCTAGTTCTTCTCAAAAATCCTCCCTAGATGGATTTTCACCATGTCCTGTTCTTCTCAAAAATCCTCCCCAAGTAGATTTTCCCCATGTCCAGTTCTTCTCAAAAATCCTTCCCAGGAAGATTTTCCCCATGTCCAGTTCTTCTAAAATATCCTCCCCAGGTGGATTTTCCCCATGTCCAATTCTTCTCACAAATCCTTCCTAGGCGAATTTTCCCCCAAAAATTCGTGACCATGAGAAATGCACAACAAATCAAAATTCCCAAAATTTTCTTTTTTGGAAAAATCCAAGATCCATCAAAAATCTTGAAATTTTCCAAAAATGGAATTTTCCCAAAATGCATTTTTTCCCAAAAATGAAAATTCTTGAAATTCAATTTTTGAAAAAACACAAAAAATTTCCAAAAATGGAAAATTTTCTTAAAAGGCCAAAATTTTCAAAATTTTATTCAAGTTTAATTTGAATATTTTATGGATTGGATTTTAACATGTGAGCTACTAATGATGATATTTATTTTTTAGGATTAAATAAATCAAAAGGGGACTTCCATATGGATTCGTGCCAAGAGGAAAATCTAGAAGAGTTCAACTCAAATATTAAATGTGGGGTCTGCCTAAGAATCCACGCCACGTCTATGCCAACTAGAGAAGACTTCAGGAAGGTTCAAGATCACATGTGAAGCTATTTTATTTCTCTAATCAAATTTTTTATCAAAGATCAAGGTGGTAGATTACTTTTTTCTCATTGCTCCAGGATGACACAAAATTATTTGATTGGATGATGATGTATCACATTTGTAAACTCAATGTAATTGCCAGATGCTTCTAGAAGTGTAATCTATGTCATTGGATTGAATTAATCTCGACCATTGAAATTGTAATGTAAAATCTATAAAATGCAAGTGCCTTCTCATTTGTAATGGGTTAGATTTCAAGAGTTAGGGGGGCAGAATTGGCTAAGTTAGAATTCTAGAAATCAATAGGAGTTAGGCTTTAGGAGGAGAAAGAGTTGGAAATTTTTAATTAAATGCTAGAGAAGTTAATGCAATTGGATTGTTGGTTTGGAAAAAATTGTGTTGCACTTTGGTAGTTTTATGGTTTCTTGTTCTTAATTCTCAATGTTAGATGTTAGTTTTCAGTTCTTTTGCAATAATGGTGAAATGTTAATGATGTTGATCGATCTCGAGTCCATACTTTTGGAAATTTCCTAATTTTAATTTCTATGGGCCCTATATTGTGCTAATTTCAACTGTGAATGCTTCTTTATTTTCATGGGCATTCATGGTTTGAAAATATTTCAATTTCCTTAGAAGATTGCACCATTTTTGTTTACTTGTAGGATTGTCCTTGATCAAGAAGAGATTGGTTTATTGAGAATTTTTCCATTTAAGCATTCATCATTGTTGTGATTGGCCTTAGGAATTAGTTTAGGAATCTCTTTTAAACCCTCATCACTTTTGATTTTTCTTTGAAATCTTGGTTAGTTTAGGATTGAATCAACATCACTACATTGCTATATCTGATGATAAGTACTTCCAACATTGTTAATTTGTAAGGCCCCTTGTGATTACCAACATTTTCACATTTATCACTGAGTTGTTTGCTGCATTATCAAGACTTGACATTAGAGACCTTGGGGTTATTTCTTGAGGCTTGTTGATAGAGATTTACCTTTCAAGAGAGATAGGATACTTTTATTCTATCTGAGTTGTTGCAGTACTAAAAACATCATCAACAGATTGGTGTTAGAAGGAGGGTAGAACAAAGGTATTGCCTCATTCATTTCACTCCCTTCTCCTCTTAGCACTCATCAATAGACTGGCACTAAAAGGAGGGCATGAGTATAAAGCAACATTGTTGGAAGTTGAATGAGCCTTCATGGTTAAAATCTAAGATATGATAGATCTCTAAATTTGAAAGTACAAAGTTTGAGTTAAGGTGGAAAGGCAGTCTTACATTTCTCATGATGGGAATAGTCTTCAAATTAATATTCCTCAACTTCATGAGTCTTTGAATAGGCGATTGCATTCTTGGAGATTACATGAGGTTGCATTATTGGATAAATGTAGAGTCCATAATACTAGTAAGCATAATGAGCTTGAATGATTAACATATTTGGGTAGAATGGAAATGAGTTTACAAGATTTTTTTTTTGGGATGTTCCTAAGCCAATGGCTCCTGCAAAGTCAGAAAAGGAATTTGTTGATGCCGCAATTGAGTCATTCACAAAGCTAGTCAAATATTAGTTGAGTGGTGGCCTGTGTTCGCAATTTTTTCTTCTGTCCAGTTGGTGTAGGGTGCATAATGTGTCCCATCAAAAATTCACCTATTCTTCATGTGAGGAAATCATCAGTCAAGTAAAGAGCCATTTAGGATGCACTGTAGAGGAGCCAATAGGCGATGAATTTGAGGAATGCATAGTAGCAAATTTTGAGGCAGCCCTGGAGGAGATTGCATCTTCCATAAAAGAACTTGAGAAAATTGTTGATGACTGTCTTGTGGAGTAGACTAAAGAGTTGGATGAAGAAGCTAATGGTGATCCAAACTCCAAGCTTGCACCAATAATCAATGATAGGGAGTCTTTTTGTGTATCACTTTTTGTTTTCCCTTTATGGTCTAATGTAGTCGCTAATGATGATTCACATATTGCATACTTTGTTGTTGATAAGATTGGTCTAAATAATGTTGGTATGTGGGGGATTACAGAAGATGTTGAAAATAATGATGTTATAGTCATCACTGATAGATACGACCACACAATTGTAGTTGAAAATGTGTTGGAAGATCAATATGTGATGCCTCCTGATGACCATCCTATTGAGGATTTTGTTGAACATGAAGATATTATTACAAATTCATCACTAATCCCTCATGAAGACATGCAAATAGGTGAAAATTTCTATGATGTCAATTCTGAATTTTCTCAATTTGAATTTTACCATGAATTGTTCACTGATAAATCTAACTCTATTTTGCATGTTTTGAGTGTGAGAGAAATTCTCCACCATCAGTTGAGACTTCTTGATGACAAGGATATCAACTCTTCACAATTGGAAGATGATAAACACAACATTCTACTTAAATAAGCATCACACCAAGTTGTTTCTTTCCTTGTTGTGAATTTTTAAGTTTATCAATTTGATTATGCAAGTTTAGGGAAGACAACTTGAATATGGATTGATCATAGTTCTCATGAGTTACCTTAGTTACTAATTATTCCTTATTCATACATTGAGTGAGAAGGTTGCAATATTGAGGTCTATTTTGTTGAGTATAAGGATGAATTTTCATTCTTGAGGACTATTACTATTACCTTACTGCTTGTCCATGCATTGATGAGTCGTATGGGGGTGGGTCTTAGTTCATCCTATTTGATCATGAGTCAGTTTGAGTCTCCTTGTCCATAATATTGATTTGAATAAATATATCTTGATCTACTTTCTTTTGTTATAGGTTTCCTTTAATCTTCTTTTGTTTTATTTAGGTTGGTTTGCTTTAGTATTAGGTTTTCTTTTTCTCTTATTTTCGGCTTTCGTTAGTTTAGAGTTGCTTTGATTTGCTTCTACTTTCTTGTTCTAGATAGTGTTGGTCTGCTTTAGATAAGTGTAGGTTTTCTTTTGGTTTCAATTTGATTCTCCAGTTTTGGTTCTCCTTGTTCTCTTTCTGGGGTTTCTTTATTTGCACAACAATTATTTTATTTATCTAGGACTATTTTAAATATTTATTTTACAAACTCTAATATTTTTCTGGATGGCTTGGTGAAAGTCCTCCATTTAGTGTCACATGTGCTAAACATATAAAGTGGATAAGTCATTGGATTGAGCTAGTTCCTGAATGTGCTCAAATCTTACATTTTACACATATCTTAAGAATCTTGATGTTGTTGTGGGTTCCTTATGAGGTCTTGTTAAGTGAAAAATCTTATATTTCTACTTCAGTGCCACTATGATTCTCAGTCTTGAGTGTGAGCTTCATTTCTTATGGGTTGAAAATGAAAAGAAGTGAAAAGAAAAAGAGAAAGGAAAATATTGAAAATCAAAAGAAGAATTCAACTTATCAAGAGGATCTAAATATCTCTATAGGAGCTATGGATGCCTAGCTGGAAGTAGAGCTATGTTTAGGAGAATCACAATGATAACCTCGTCAGGGCTATAGACACCTGACTGGTAGTAAGGCTCTATCTAGGTTGTTGTTGGAGTCAAAATAATTCATGTAGCTTAACTTGACTAAAATTGGTTTTTGTAGTAACTTGGGGAGGGAAATTAATACATCTACACACACTTGGATTTCCAGCATGGGAAGGGTTGTCTTGTTCATTGGTTTTGAGCCTTTAGTATATGGGTTGACCTGATGTGAGGATCGAAACCATAGATTTTGGGTTCTTGATTCCAATTTGTCATCGAAATGCTTTAGACCATTTCCCTAGTAGAGTCGCCATTTTTTATGCACTTTATGCACACACACCCCATTGAAGGAAGGGACCCCCCTTTTTTATTTTGCATCTTTGCATCTTGGCTTTGTCAATTTTTAGTTTTTCTTTTCTTGAGAGGTTATTTTGAGATTTTATCTTGATTTGATTTGATGAAGGCAATATTTTGAGGCATCTTGAAGGTTTCAAAGAAATCTACCTATCATGGATTTTGGAAATAGGGATTTTGAAGGGAATTTTCAATTTCATATATTCTTTTTTAACACCCATGTATAGAGAATGAAAAATTAGGTTGGGTTGCTTTTTGAACTTTTTGAAAATTCCTTCTAGAAAAAAAGTTATAGGGTTTGGGGGATTTCGAGTTATCATAGATTTTGGGAAAATCCTTCCCAGGTGGATTTTCCCCAAGTCCAGTTCTTCTAAAAAATCCTCCCCAAGAAAATTTTCCCATGTCTAGTTCTTGTCAAAAATCCTTCCTGGGTGGATTTTCCCCATGTCCAGTTCTAAAAAATCCTCCCTAGGCTAATTTTCCCCATGTCTAGTTCTCAAAAATCCTTCCTAGGCGGATTTTCCCCATGTCCAGTTCTTCTCAAAAATATTCCCTAGGTAGATTTTCCCCATGTCTAGTTCTTCTCAGAAATCCTCCCTAGGCGGATTTTCCCCAAAAAAGCCACGACCTTGAGAAATCCACGACAAATCAAAATTCCCAAAAATGGAAATTTGTTTCCCAAAATGCATTTTTTTAAAATGGAAAATTTCCAAAAATGGTTTTTTTTAAATTTCCAAAATGAAATTTTTTAAATAATTTTTTTTGAAAAAACACAAAAAAATTCCAAAAATGGAATATTTTCTTAAAAGACCAAAATTTTCAAAATTTTATTTAGTTTTAATTTGGATATTTTATGGATTGGATTTTAACATGTGAGCTACTAATGATGATATTTGTTTTTTAGGATTAAATAAATCAAAAGGGGACTTGCATATGGATTCATGCCAAGAGGAAAATCTGGAAGAGTTCAACTCAAATATTAAATGTGGGGCCTGCCTAAGAGTCTGTGATGTAGTTATGCCAACTAGAGAAGACTTCTGGAAGGTTCAAGATCACATGTGAAGCTGTTTTATTTCTCCAATCAAAATTTTTATCAAAGATTGAGGTTGCAGATTTCTTTTTTCTCATTGCTCCAAGTTGACACAAAATTATTTGATTGGATGATGATGTATCACATTTGTAGACTCAATGTAACTGACAGATGCTTCTAGAAGTGTAATCTATGCCATTGGATTGATTTAATCCCAACCATTCAAATTGTAATTTGCAAAATCTATAAAAGTCTAGTGCCTTCTCATTTGTGACCGGGTCAAATTTTAAGAATTAGGGGGCCAAAATTGGATAAGTTAGAATTCTAGAAATCAATAAGAGTTAGGCTTTAGGAGGAGAAAGAGCTGGAAATTTTTATGTAAATGCTAGAGAAGTTAAGGCAATTGGATTGTTGGTTTGGAAAACTTTGTGTTGCACTTTGGTAGTTTTATGGTTTCTTGTTCTTGATTCTCAATGTTAGATGTTAGTTTTCAATTCTTTTGCAATAATGGTGAAATGTTAATGATGTTAATCGATCTTCGGTCCATAATTTTTGCAATTTGTTGATTGTAGATTGTTGTGTAAAGTTAGTTTAGGCCCTATATTGTGCTAAGTTCAACTGTGAATGCTTGTTTATATTCATGGGTGTTCATGGTATGAAAATATTTTAGTTTCCTTAGAAGATTGCACCATTTCTATGTACGTGTAGGCTTGTCCTTGATCAAGCAGAAACTAGTTTATTGGGGATATGTCCATTTGAAGCATTCATCATTGTTGTGATTGACCTTAGGAATTAGTTGAGGAATCTCTCTTAAACCCTCATCTCTTTTGTTTTTTCTTTGAAATCTTGGTTAATTTACGATTGAATTAGCATCACTACATTGCTATATTTGATGATAAGTACTTCCAGAATTGTTAATTTGTAAGGCCCCTTGTGATTATCGGAATTTTCACATTTATCATTGAGTTGTTTGCTACATTGTCAAGATCTGACATTAGGGACGTTGGGGTTATTTCTTGAGGCTTGTTGATAGAGACTTACCTTTCAAGAGAGATAGGATACTTGTATTTTGTCTGAGTTGTTGCAATGCTAAAAACACCATCAACAAGTAGCAAGCTCGACTCTTAGCTTTTCAATTTTAGCATATAGTTGAACCTGTTCACCTTGTGCCTCTTTGAGAAACTTAGTTGTTTCTCCTTGCTGATTTTGCATCTATCTTATATGGTCCATCTCAATATCTTTGGCCTTGATCTCTATCTACAACCTGCTCACTGTTTCCCTTACATTTATCAACTCTGCTTCATGCTTCTTCAATTTCCTATCCAGTCTCTTGTAATCTGCATATACCACCTTCTGGGTGGCCTTGGCTAGGACCACCTTGTCACGTGAGAAATTTTCATTTAAATACAAACCCATGCCTTTGATTTCAAAATCTTCCATCTGCATTTGTCCCTCGGGCATGGACACGAGTGGCTTCATGGTAGTGATCAACATAGAATTATGCTCTTCATTGAAGCAAGCTTCAATCTTCTTGGTAGTCGACTGCGTGATGTTCTTTAACTACCATTTCCTCTTTTTGGCATGTCGAGCCTCCTTGGTTACATTGAAATACTCTTGGAGACTCTACGAGGTGTCAATGCTTTGTGTAGCAATGAAAGCAACTAGAAGGAGACCAAATAGGGTGATGAAAGGAGAAACCTCAAATGTACATGAGCATGCGAGGAGGAAAATGGGAGTGTTATCATGGAAAATGGCGGGATACCAAATTGAGATTGGGTAAGGGGAAAACCAATCAGATTGAAAAGAGACATAGGTGGAAGGAGAGATATTTTACTAGAAGTAGATGGGCCTATAGTAAAAGGAAACATGGATGTTTCAGCTCTTTCAATGGGGGCCTTTTATGGGGTGATCAAAGAATCAATAGCGGCTGAACCGGATGCTACTCGTTCAGTGCACGGGGTTACTTCACAAGGTTCATTGTTAAAAATTATTGGGGGTTCACTAAGAACCAAAAGATTAGGGTTCACGAATGGAAGAATCTTCTCCAATGATGGGGGCAAAGGAGTAACTAAATATACAGAGGTAGAAAGAAGAGAGGGAGCAAAACTTACTTGGTTCACAACAGTCGAAACACCTTGCAGAGTAGACTCGACTTCTTCTTCTCCTCTAAATGATGCACCAAGTCCTCCTAGATCTTGGACTCGTCTCCTCTTTGCATGATCAAAAATAGTATGCTCTGATCCTTTGGCAGTCGATCTCATCAAAAGTTGGCCTTCAATAACAACAGCGGACCCTCTTGGGGACCATCGAGTTTTTTTCCCTTTGCTTCAGGAACTAGTGGAGGATGTGACTTGTGAGTCCTTTTTCGTCAATCCTTTCCTTTTGTCTAATTTCTAGTGCTGGAAAGTATGGATTGGAAGCTCCTCCTATTCAATCTCATGTCTTGTCTATAGATTACTATTGTTAGTACCATCCTCATCATCATAAACTTCCTTGAACCTTTCATCATGTGGCTGCAATTTTTCGAACAGGGCATTGAGGCACATCATCTCTTGTCGTAACCTCTATAAATCTTCCTTCTTCCTTTCTGACCACCCCCGATGTTTCAATTATATAATGAGGGATTTACCCATTGGGAGCTTCTTGTGATACTCCACTTGCACTACATAGAAATTTAGCCATGTTGGTCATTTGAATGGTATGCAGGCCAAGTTGATGTATACTTCTGGCCTTTCCTGAGTCAAATTTTTCCTTGACTCAAAATACTCCCGACTCTCATGTTTTAAAGTTGGGAGGTTCTTTTCCAAATTGTAGTCCCACATGTCACAAATTAGAACCAAACCTAAGATCATGAGCTTGTTTGTAAGCTCACCCTCTACCTTTTGCTTCCCCAATGTCACCTGACTGTTGGCAATGCTAAGGGGGATTGGGTAAAGCCCTATCTTATGCCTTTCGATGCCATAGACATTGTCAGCAATGGTTTCCTGATGGCATGCCTCCAAAGCAAAAACTCTATCCATTACAAATTTAGGGAGTTTGAAAGGCTCCTCGATGAAACCATGGAATTTGATCAAAGTGAAATCCTCACCCAGGAAATAATCCACCGAGGTTGGAAAAACCTTTGAATCCATTGAAAAAACTTAAGAGAGAAGCGTCTCATAGGGTGTGGGAGAAAATCTTGAAGTACTAGCCTCATAAAATAATCCACATACTAGTAGTTATCCCATGTTCTTGACATTACATGAGTCCATACAAAAATTAGCTAATAGAAACCCTTTACATTGAACCTTGATAATGACAAACTTCTCTCCAGAAGCCCTAAATTTTGATGCAAAATCAAGTGAGCCAAGAAAGAAGAATACATAAATTTATACTAAGTATCATAGGTCCTCAATTTCTCTAGCATCCCTTCGGCTACTACATCAAAAAAATCATAATACTTCTAAATTTTCTCCCTTTTAAGCATGAAAGCCAGGCCCATCTGAAAGGGGTGGAATTCTTCATCACCATAAAGGCCATAAATCCATGCCAACATTGAGAAAACAGACTGTCTTTCTTAAATTTTCAGCACACGAGAGGAAAATAAAAGTGATCTCTCTCTAGTCTTTCCTTAATTTCCTCCTCATAAAAGCTTCCCTTCTTGGTTCTGGTTTCCCAGAAATTTTCCATCTCTTCCTCATCAAAGCATATGATGCCCCAAGTTGTAGGGATACATAGCATATCCTATATGACCATTGTAGAAATTGCAACCTTGATCTTATTGCCAGCAATAACTCCTATCTTCTTGTTGAATCTTTTGGCACATGCATCTACTAGCTCCAGGCATGGGTGTATGGCGAAAAACATGAACTATTGCAAAACACAATTCCAGAGCTGAGATGTGAAACTTTTAGATGACCCATGCTACATCATTCTTTGGTATTCCCCCTCCCTAAGGCCATTAGGGTTAGTTTCCAACTCTAGGTCAAAAATGTTGTCAGTGAAATCATGCACAACCTCTTTTATGACATGATTATCCAGTTGTACTAATTTGGTATAATCAAACTATCCTTCTTTTGGCATTGGGGCATTGGCAAATGAATTCCTCCCAAAGATGTTGACGTAACTTGACATTTTAGACAAGGCTCCAGCCTTTAAACTAGATGTTGATGCTTCTGCCATGGTTATGCCAAGAAGTTACTGAGAGTTTCTTCAATGAAACAACCACTTACTTTATCGCTTCTTAGAAAAATCTTCTTTTGGGTGCAGTTAATTCCTTTGCATGTACATGTAGTTGTCATTACCGTTGGTCCATCAAATTCTGTGAGTGAGGCAATACGTGTAGCTTTGGGATATGTATCCCTTGGGAATGCCAAAAATGTCATGAGAATGGAATTAGTACATTCTCCTCATCACCTCACATAAGCTAATTGCATTGGAAAGCATGCTTTTAGCTATGAGAAACATGCTTAAGTAATGCAAGGTACTTTTGAAAAGACATGCCTATTTAATTTGTTAGAAATTAACGTGTTAATTGATGTATTTTTACATAAGCAAGCTAGCTAGTGTTGAATATGTCAAAGGACACATGTTGATGATCAGTATACACAAGCATTTACTCCCAATGCTCAAATTTATTTCTCAAGACTTCTTTTCAGATTTTCTATATGATTCATCTCCTGCCCTTCAACTACTTTGGTATTTTCTTCATTTTCATCCTACCAAAGATAGACTTCCCATTTGTTGGGCTTGCCAACACCTCTTTTCTATAAATAACCATGCCATGTTATTACAATATTCATTAAAAAAAATAGCCTTTTATTTCAGCAAGATTTTCTTGCTATCTCCCATTCTGTTAGCTTCTGTTGATTTGTCATAATGTTGGCTGGCCTAGGCACTCCCATTTAGCTTCTACCACAAAGACCACAATAAAAATTTGTGGGTGAGGTCACCTGTGACAAAATTAAGTGCTTGGTGAAGAAATTTGGCTACCTTATTCTCATTGTGTTCTAGTGGGTAGTTGGTTAGGACTATATTGAAGATGATAACCAGTTGAGAAGAAACTGCAACATTGTTTGTCACTTTTTCGCCTCCCTTCTCGACCTAAATATCACCAAGCCCATGATAATTGAATTGTTCCATTAGATGTTTGACTCCATAGTTCTAGAAGGGCTTAGAAAAATTGTGCTAGTGGCTATCCCTATTGTCAGTATTATGAACGCCATGGATGTTTGCGGGCACATTGATTATGGGATAGACATAGCCCGGTTTCCTTTCCTCATTGACTTCTACACCATGGACCTTGAGAGGCACTATTCGTCATCTCAGCTAGCAATGACTTTCTTGTTGTGGGAGTATGGTGTGGAACACATTCCTGTGCTTGACTGGAAGAAACACTTCGAGTTTTTGG
Source organism: Sequoia sempervirens (assembly GCA_007258455.2). Classification (NCBI taxonomy): domain Eukaryota; kingdom Viridiplantae; phylum Streptophyta; class Pinopsida; order Cupressales; family Cupressaceae; genus Sequoia; species Sequoia sempervirens. The sequence continues at coordinate 82,177 of VDFB02093280.1, forward strand.
TGTATAGTTGTGGCAACGAGAACTGAGGTCCATGTTGTTTTGAGCCTGCGTGTGTTGTGTGTTCACCCCCCCTTTTCACCCTAACAAAGAAGAAGAAAAATAACTTGACAACGAGCCACTTCAACTACTTAACAATGGTTGGAGGCTCAACTTTACTATTTTTTGCATGTTGCCTCCTTTTTTGCTTCTTTTTCTTTGAGAATCTTTTTGGGTTTACTTGAGAGAGCTTCATGTTTAAATACGAGCCTTGGGATTGTATTACATTGTAAATTGTCAATGAATATAATATAATACAATACTTTTCTACTTCCTTTGTGTTATTCTCATGGCTTATTCTCAAAATTAAAATGTGTTTACAATTTTTTTTATATATAATACATAACTATGAATTTTTTTAAAGAATTGTGTATTTTAATGGAACAATTTTAGATAAATACTATTCACCAATATATCCAAAGTGTTTCCCTCCATATCTTCAAGCTCATACACATTCTTTTCCTTACATGCGCTGACTCGGAAAGGTCCCTTCCATAGCACTTCAAATTTCGTATGTTGTCCTAGTTTCACAGTGCTCTCGTCATACTTTAGTACCAGGATTTCTTCTCTAAAATCTGAGTTGGAGTACTTTTTATTGAACCATCATTTTACTGTCTATTGGTGATTGATCATGGCTCCATAAGCCTTTTCTCTATCTTCCTCAAGTTTGAGGAGTTTTGCAAACCGTACTTCCATTTTTTCCACTTTCTTTAATCTCTAGGGCTTTCAGTAGTTGCAAGGTAGGGATCTCTATGGAAATAGATAAAACTACCTCTTTTTTGTATAACTAGTTCATAAGGGGAGGACTTTAGGATCTTCTTGGGCATAATCGGGTCTGCCCACAAAGTAGCTCATAGGTTCTTGTGCCAATCCCTTTGTCGCTCTGACCCGATGTGCTTGATTAACCTAATTAGGTTTTTATTGGTCGAGTCTGCTAACCCATTTCCTTGCAGGAATTAATTTGATGAATTTTTAAGGTAAATCCCATGTTTGATAGCAAAATCTAACACCCCAAACCTAGAAAAGCTTGTGCATTGTCGAATATGATGGTTTTTGGAAAACAAAATGTGGTTACTTGTGTTGGCCCATAGTTGTCATTGCACCAAAAATCGACTTGTTAATGCCCAATACAACTGCTAGAGTTAACGGATCCACAGGAGGTGGTTAGTCCATGTCGCAAATCATGAGGGAAGTGTTGGCCATCTATCAAAAAACTCCCCCTCAGCATTACCGGAGAGGATTCGAACCCGACACCTTTGGCTCTAATACTAGTTGTTGGTCTATAGTTGTCGTTGCACCAAAAGATCAACCTGTTAATGCCCAATGCAACTTCCAGAGTTAACGGATCCATGGGAGGTGGTTAGTCCATGTCACAAATCTTGAGGGGAGCATTAACCATCTAACAACTAGCTCTTCAAGGAAGTTGACAATCTTGCCCTTAGTAGCATTTTTTAGGGCAACGGCCTCTGTCCACCTTATGAAGTAGGTTGTTGTGGTAAGGATCCACTTATGGTCAACACTAGAAATAGGATTTATCATCTCAAAGAAAACCAAACCCCATTGAGCAAAGGGTTCCTCAGTTACAATTGGACCCAAAGGCAAGGAAAAATTATTTATTTTTCCAACAAAATATTGGCACTAACTACACTTTTGCACCATACGGTGCACTTCAGAAAACATGGAGGGCCAATAGTATCATGCTTGCATTATCTTTAAGGTAGTCATCTTGGTGGAGAAATGTCCACCCTCAAGAATACTATGAAATTCATTAAGAACCATTTCAGCCCATGGCTTATTCAAGCATCGGAGCAGGATACTATCATAATTCCTTTTAAATAAGATACCTTCAATTAATACATACCTGGTGCCTTGCAATCGGTAGTATAACCTTTTGTGAGATGGAAGGTTCGTCTGGTACCACCCATTTTGCATATACTATGTTCGATCCATTACCCAAGACTAGTTAGATTTGAACTGGTTTGTGTAAATTTGATCGGTCTCCTTCTCAGGTACGAAACTTGATTCTTGTGCAAGATA
>VDFB02093280.1:89274-101257 GCA_007258455.2 Sequoia sempervirens
TTTTATTGTTGTTTCTGTTCATTTTTACTAATCTTGGTTGATGGAGGGTAGATATTGGAAACTTTTCGTAAAGTGAAGGATCTTTTGTTTATCAGCAGTTGATGTTTTTGGACTAAGGTATGCAGAATTAAGGGACCTTAGATGCAAAAGGTTGGCAAGATGTCAACATCTAGGTGACATCTATTCAGTATGACTAGGAAGAGAAAAGATCCAAAAATAACGAGTGGATAACACATGAATCAGGGAAACTAGTTTGAATAAAAAAAAAAGCATGGACCAACAATTCAGAATTATAAATAAACTCTAAGCTGCTATTCTTTTGCTTCATCTGAAGATTGCTTAACTCACAGAATGTTCTCACAGAAAAATCACCACCCATCCTCTCTGCAATTTATTTCCCTTGAGAACTCTTTTACCATGATTAAATTGAATCTTCAAAGGCAAGAAATTGGGAGCAAGAAGGAAGCTTTCTGATAGAGTATGAGAGAGCATGTAAAATCTCACCCTTATTTCTTCCACTAATTTTCACCCGTTAGCGTTAGATGAAAGCCAAGATGAGCAACTTAATTATAACCCTTCATTTTCTAATCACTCAGATCCTAGAGTGGGCAAGGTGAGAGCACAATGTAAGGGGATCTTTGTAAATACTGAAAGTGATAATGCTAATTGAAAGAACACCTTCCACTTTCTGATCACCCAGGTCCCAGTGTGGGCAAGGTGAGAGCGTACGGTGGTTGGCTTACAATTAAGTACTCGGCTAAGCTACCACTTCTTCAGTGGGGTGAGTAGTAATAATCAAATGCAGAAAGTAAACAAGAAATGCTCTTGGCGGCAAGCCAACCACTTCCACTTTTCAGCGGGTAAAAATGAAAGTAATGCACTTGGCGGCATAGCCAACCACTTCCACTTTTCAATGGACAACAAGAAAGCAATATAGAAACTCAACCACCTATTTAGTGGGAGTGAAGAAATACATAAAGCAAAGGCTCAACCACTTCAGCAGGAGCAACCACTTGTTCAGTGGGGTCAGTATTAAAGCAAATGACAAGAGCATTCACCAACGGTACTACCAAGTGAAGTAAAACACCCTGCCAACATGAAAGAATGTAAGTATGTGAGCATCCCAACAAAATAGAACAAGTATACCTCAAATCAAGCCCAATGGAGGTCAATAGAAGGATAAACAAGCTGCTGCTACATGTCTGATACTCAGAAAAGCAGTCTGATAGGCACGTACAACTAGCTAATTGTGCCAACCAACAATATTAAAATGAACATTAAGTTCGCCCAAACTCTATAGAATCACTCCAAATCACTTGCAAATGTCTACTAGGTGTCCACTTTAGCTTTGCATAAGTCCTCCACTAGGCGTCCACTTTAGCTTTGCATAATATTTGCTTTTAAAAATAACTTAAGTCATCAAGCTAGGCTTGGGGTCCAAGGGGGCCACTTGACAATATCATATTAACTTAAGTTTCACACCTTCCATTTTGAAACTCCAAGAATGTTGGAGAAGCCACTGCAAAAAATACCAAGATGCCAAACATTGCAACTGCCATTAGTGCTAAAACTGGAAATCCTACTCTGAACTGTTGCAAAATGAAATATGCCCCTTAATTTTTTCTCTTGATTTTCAATATCAATTATAATGCACATGCACCCGTTAAGGTTAGCTCCAAACCAAAACGATGCAGAAAAGAACTCTAACCAAGAATGCACCCTAAAACCACTTAAGGAAGAGGGGCGGGCATATGGTCAGAGGATCCCTATGATCTAATAACTCAATAACTATAGGATGATTACAACTGGAAGTACAAAATAAACTCAACGCCAAGAATGTGCACACAAGATCCCTTTGAAGGCGAGGTGCTAACATATGGCGGAGTAAGTATTACAAAACTGAAAGAACTTAGGCGGTGAACCAGCCATAAAGATTTCTGCTCAACCACTTAAACAGTGGGGGGAATACTACAGACAATTCAACTAATTCATCCGTTGCGGTGGGCATCCACTTGAGAGTGAGAATTCGCCACTTAAACAGTGGGTGAATTAATGAGAGATTAAATATGAATTTTCTCCACACTGGCGGTAAACCATCCAGGGGTTACAATGTTTGAATTTATAACACAAGTAAATTTAGAAGTATAAATGACTGAAATAGTACTACTATTCTCAGCCTTACAATGCAAATGTTCCGCAAATTACAATGTTCATTATAATGATTTCCCAATAGAAACTTTCCTCTATCACTTATCAATGAATCCACACTAATTCCTATTACAATTATGAATTGGACACCAAGGAATTAGAGCATATGACAAAAATACACAAGTCTGATATAAAACCCAGCAACATGAAAATAACCAGACCAGCAAGTTAAGATTCCTCAAGAATGCCCAAAACTTCATCTAAGCAACAACTTTCCAAACCAAACTGAAAGTAAACCTTTTCATATGCAAGGCGATCATGTAAGAGCATTAGCAAGACATAAACCATACTGAAATCTGCCCAACACGCATTTCCAAGCAAACTGAAGTTAAACCAGCAACTTCACAATCACCGAAATTTGCTTGTTTCTTCCTACCCAACTTCACAAATTCAAAAGAAATTGCAAACATAGCATTTCCAGAGCTAGGCGACCAAGAAACTACTGAAAATCATATGCAAATTACCTCCCAAAGCCCAGCATGAGTCCCAAGGCTGCAAGTACATAGTACGGCCCTTGAAGAGGGTTGACCCTACTTAAAAAATCAGATCTTCAAATAAAAATCTGCAAATTCTCATAATGAAGCGCCTATGCCAAGGGAATCAAGGGAACCAATACCCAAAATGAATTTCAAAACTCACAATGACTTATGAATGAATTTCTTCTACAGCCATGTATAAACCAGCAAAGAACAAACTGAAACATTCACCAAATTCTCCAACTTGTAGCTCAATATGTACTTCTAGATGAAGCACACTCTCAATCCACCATCTAGGGAACCGTAGTTGCAAGCCCGAAGAATGGAGTGGAATTGCTAAACTTTTCCTTAGCCGGATTCTAGATTTCAAACCAGCAGCATAACTTTACAATATTTCCAAAGATAATCAGCTCTTCAAACAGCAGCAATATATAAATTTCAATTGGCAAATGAAGCAACAAGAGACTCTTCAAATTCCAAGAAGTTGAATCACTTCAACTTCCAAAAGGGACGCCACTTTAAGCATTTCACTTTTTGAAATAATAAAATATTAATCAACCTCTTTTAGGCATCCAACTTCACTTTGCAACAATAAAGCATTTAATAATTCATTAAATGCACCATTGACCCCTTAATGACCCCCTTTAAAAAACAACATGAAGTGATCATTCCTAGGTGTGGGGGTACAATTGAGAAACATGAAAATGACTAAGTATAAAACTTAATCCATGGAGATAACCAAATCCAAACTAAAACTGAAGGATAGCAATATGACTTGAGCTAAATTGTTGATGATGCTACTGCCAAAATTAGACTTACTAAAAATAGCCAATTGCTATAAATAGTAAATTCACATCAAAACAACAGAAATCCATACTAAACATTGAACCGCAAAGGATTAAACTGCTGCTAGACATATACTGCCAAAGGATAGACTTGCTAAAAATAGTGAACTGCTATAAATAGTAAGTTTGCACAACAACCTTAGAATGCTAACTGAGTAGTATTTGAAAGAGGAAACCCTAATTTTTTGCCTCATCTTAGCCTATGGATTTTTGGAAATAGGCTAAATCCCAATGAAGAGTGTAGGGCCAAAATGGGGACATTACAATCCGCCCTTCCCAAAAATTGCTTGTCCTCAAGCAATGCCACCACACTCCAAGGAAACAATTTGATCCTTACCATGCCAAATAGGATCCTAGGGTCCCAAATCATCGTAGGAGAAGGATAGCACCAATTAATGTAAGCACTGCACTGCTAGATGCCAACACAAGAAATCAGTAGATTAAAATTAAACTGAAACATCATGGGAATAAACTCTAGAAGACCATCATTGGCTTCATCATCTTCAATTGTGGAATAGAAAACCCAAATGATACTAGGATTCCAAATGTTTCTCAAGAACACTATTCCTCTAATATGTTGCACTACTCTAATTAAAACAACTGAATACTCAAAGTTGATCAACATGTCATGATCCACAAAAGACAATGCACCAAACATGTTAGTGCCTGGGTCCCATATCAGTCTATAGGACCTTCAAATCTTGTTGTCATAATTATGATTAGCAACAAAAATATTTTCAAACATGCTTCTAAACCAATTTCAAACCAAGAGAAATGCTCCACACTCCATCCCTATCCAAGAGGATACACAATGCTGCCTTTGAAGCAAACTGATTTCACTGAAAGAACTCCAAGAAATATTCACATGTCTCACATCAAGAGTCTCAATTTGACAAATCAAATCAGATAATAACTCGTTGTCCCAAAAAGTAATGTATGAGTTGGTACCACAAAATTCACTATCAATCATCAATGAACAAACCATACCTGAACTTTGACCATACTAAATCATTCCCTTGCTCATTTGTGGAAAAAAATTAGTCCAAATAGGAGTTGGAGAGGCCTAGAAATGAGGTAACCAGCTTCCTAACAGGTCTGAAATAATCATTTTGAGATCTGATTTTTGGAAAATCAGCATCCAAGAAGATAAGCAGTAGCTACAACATAAGAATTTTTTCATCAAAATGAGCATAACTGCTCATGAACCAAGCTGGTGGCACCTTTAGCAAGAGACCCCATGCCACCACAAACCAACTTATGATCATATTTTCTTCCCAAAACACCAATTTTTGATCAGAAATAAAGAACCTATGAAATAGAAAGAAGGAAGTAGCAAACATAAAACAAAATTTTTGACACTTATCTCTCCATTCAACCTTCTTTTTATGCATTCCATTCTTCATAAGAAAATACTTGAGATTCCAATTACTGATTTTCAATTGTAAACATTTCCCAACACATAAGCAAATGGTCACAACCACATTCTAAATATTATATGCTAGTGTATCCCCCATAAAATTTATAGTATTACCCTTTTGCCAGGTAATGTCAAGATCCCAAACTAACAGCCATGAAGAACCACTTCTCATTTGAACGAAAAACCGATCTTACATAAATCCTCTAATTTGTTCATTCCATCTGCATTGCCACTTCTTGAAACCCCAAGAAGTATTCAACCAACCTTTGTTCATTGAAGAGATCAAATCCAAATTCTTGTGATATGACTTGCCGAAAAAATTCCATAAATCCTTCATAAAATACAATTATGAATTCTATCACTCTAAGAGAAGATGGTGATGAACTAAAATTTGACATGAGCCTCACAAGCATCCTCATCAAGAAATAAATTAAACCTTCATCAACAAACCCATCAACTCTTTGTTGATGAACAACAAGAATTCCTTCATTTCTTTGTGTTTCTAGAGTTACCAATTCTTGTTGAATGATTGCACTAGGAGCAACAATAGATTCAACTTCATGCAACTCATGTATTAACTCCCCAATGCTAGAATACAAACTCAAATCCCCTTCTTCAGTAATCTTTGAAGCAATTTCTTCATCATTTTCAAAAAGAGGATTTACATAAACCTTACTAGCACCTTCTTCATACAAGAGATTGTCAAAAGCTTTAAAAACTTGAGAATTTGAATGCTTTGGTCTCTTAGGGCAGCATTCCAAATCATATGTTTCTTGTATGAGATCAAGCTTGTCAAGAATTTCTTGAAGCTCCTCTGCTTTTCTTTTGTTTTCTTGCTCCCATGAATATTGAACAACAAAAATCTGATTCTCTGCTTCAATTAGAGTCTCATGCACTTTTTGCAACTCTGCTTTGGTAAGCTCATTCCACTCCAATGCCTTTTTAGCAATATTGGAAACTATGTCTTTGTCACGAATGATGTGTAAAAGACTAGATTTAATTTCCTCCAAGGAAAATTTAATGGACTTCATGTCATCAATAGAAATGAAACATACAACTTCTCCCCTAGGCACATCATAAATCAACTATTCTACATGTCTATGAATTCTATCAAGATTTGAAAAAATTTGAATTCCATTATTAGCAATGTGTGAACTTGAGTTGCAATCATTATATGTAGCCTGAGATGGTGTAGAACAGTCTTGATGGATAAAGATTTCAAAAATGGTTTGAGTTGTACTCCTCAACTTGTCTCGCATGTGCTGAACACTCTTCATCATTCCATCCATAGTGCCTTCCAATTCCTTAGCTTTTTTCCTTAGCTTGATTTCCAGTGAAGAGAAGTATGCCTTATAACTACTAGAAGCTTCTCCTTCCATATCTTCTACACATGATTCAAAAGAATTGATCAAATCAGCTTTGAAGTGGGAAGAGACTTCAACTTCCTCTTTCTTCTTCTCCTCCTTGTATTGACTTTCAAATGAGCATCCTTCAGAATTGTGAAGAAGCAATTCACTGATTGAACTCATAACTCCTTCTATCCCAAATTCTTCTTCATTTGGATCTGCACTTATGGCCTCTTCATGCATCTCTGATTCAAATTTTGTTTCCAAAAGTTCTTTCTTTGAATCTTCAAAATGAAGCTTCTTAACACAAGTCAACTTATTGTTCTCCTTTGTAGAAAACAAGAATACCTCACTAGTCTTCAAGGCTTCCACTGATACATTACATTCTTCTACAAAATGCTTGGGTAAGTGAAAATTCGTGGATACCCCTTGAACTTTTGCAATGTCTTCAAAGGGATTCCAACTTTCATCCTCCTCTTCAGCTTCAAAAATCTCTTCTTTATTTTCAACAATCTTCTTCAAAAGTGGTTTCAACTTATCTTCACATTGACTGAAAATTTATTTAACTAACAAATCAGTAGTGGGAGAAATATTCTCTTCACATTTGTAAGCATCCAAGAGAAGAGTTTGGACACTTTCAGGAAGACTATCTTCTTTAATTGTAGAGATTAGAACATTCATGATAGCTGCAAGCATACTCTCTTCTTGCTCACTCAAGGTCGAGGTGAAAAGATAATTAAGCAAGTGATAAATTTGATTCTCTGTCTCCAATTCTATCAATAAGATGCAAGCACTAACTTCGGAAAATGTCTTTAAAATAGCTGCTCTTCTTGGGAACAAGCTACTACCAGTTTCATCCAAATCTTGAAAACTTTCCACTATCATATTCAATATGATCTTCATAGTTTCGTCATCATAGGGAAACCGGGGAATTACAATTCTTATTATCTCCATAAAACAAGAAGAAATCAGCATCTTGGTTTTTTCATCAGGATTCCCCAACCAATAGGGCCGATTCAAGGAATTCACTGCAGGAGGTAGTTGCAACTCCATTTTCTCAAACATTGTTCTAATAAATAAAGAATGTTCTCTTCATTTTCTCTTGACTAAAATTATTTTCCAAGTCTCTTTCCAAACATAAATATATCTCTACCAACTTCATTTCTTCTTCATTAGCCATGCCTAACTACCAACTTTTGGATACCACAAGGAGCTGAACTAGAATTCATTTTGAATTTTGATGTAGTACCGGAGATCTCTGTCACTCATCTACCTAAGCATGAAGCACTGATCCACAAGATGGCAGGATCTTCTGCTTTGATACTATTGAAATATGCCCCTTCAATTTTTTCCCAAGAAATTCACAAACAAACTAGAACTATGCCAATGATTAGCATTAGCTCCAAAATTGAAAACCAATTAAAGTCTCCTTTTCAGAATGCACACTCAATCCCAAGGAAGGAGAGGTGTTGTCATATGGCGGAGAAAACTAAGCAAGAAAGGAGCAGGTGGGTAGGCAAATATTCACTCAACCACGCCCAGGTGGAATTTACAAACAATTCAACTAATTCATCCGCTGCGGCGGGCATCCACTTGAGAGTGGGAATTCTCCACTTAACAGTGGGTAGTAAATGAAATTACAAATCAGATTACTCCACACTGGCGGTAAACCATCCAGGGGTTATAATATTTTCATCAATTAATCACAAGTAAATGCAGTAACAAAATGGTTGGATTAGTACTACTAATTCACAACCTTACAATTAAAGAAAAACTGCAAATTATGAGTGTTACAATGATAGAATGATTGCAAATATATAAAGGATGATTCTTTCAAGTTACCAAAGCTAATAAACCGCTTAAAATGGAAGCGCATAAATCTATTGATTCTTGAAGTGGAGTATAAAAAACAAATATGAAACTATAAACCAACAATTTGTGAATCAATGGCTGCTTTATCAATTTGCAAATCGAGGTGGAAATCCAGTAGACCTCACAGATGGGTACCCGTAATGATGATGAGCAAGCAAAATCAACCACATTGAATTTGCTTTTAATTCCCCAACATGTGGCCAACCCTTGTAGAAATTTTGCAGAATAAAAATAAATACTGAAATAAATTCTAATATTCTGGGAGGCCCATGTACAGGAATCCCATGCTTCTATTACCCTATTAAAATTTGTACAGAGTTTGATTAATTAAAAAGTCACCTTCATTACATGAATGAACCCGTAGCAGAAAACTGAAAAATGCTTAGATTCTCCAACAATGAAGTTCCAATGCACCTCTCAATCCTACCATCGAGGGAACCGGGTTTGGGCACGAGAAGAATGGAACAAATTTCAAACTTCCCTTAAGATTCAGTTTCAAATAGCATAACTTTACAATATTTCCAAAAGATTATCAACTCTTGAGAACCAATAGCAATAAGTTTCAATTGGAAAATGAAGCAACAAGAGACTCTTCAAATTCCAAGAAGTTGAATCACTTCAACTTCCAAAAGGGACGCCACTTTAAGCATTTCACTTTTTGAAATAATAAAATATTAATCAACCTCTTTTAGGCATCCAACTGCAACAATAAAAGCGACCTTCATTGTTTTCGTGATATACAAAAACAAGCAGAGTGTCATTTCAGGTATGGGAATTTCAAGTAGAAAAAATGACTAAATTATAAAAACTTAATCCTTGGAGCAAAGCCAAAGCTAAGAGGGATAATACCGTCATGGGCTGAATTGATGATGTTTTTAAAATTAAATAACTAAGCTGCCTATAAATAAAATTCACATCATAAAATCAAGCTAGACATTACTGAGCGCAAAGGTTAATTGCTGCTAGATAGAATCTTACTTAAAGATAGACTTATTTAAAAAATAATTGGCCCCGCTATAAATAGTCACTGTAATATGGGAGCAATTGTTAATTATCACGAGGAAACCCTAGTGCTTTCCTCAATAACAGCCTCACAGTTGGAGTAGAAATGAAGCTGGGAGGGCTAAAATGGGGACATTACACCTTTGTCCGAGCTGATCCCAAGAGTGGATAGAACCAGAGGCCAAATATTGATACCAATGTTGAGCTTTTCCTTTGAAAGAGGTGACCAATAGTCTAATAGAAATATTTTCCTCCTCTATTTTATGCACCTTGCATACCTTTGCTGTAACTTGGAGGTGTTTAGAGGGGGTTTTAAAGTCTTCAAAAAAAAATTGGAATAGCCTTGAGGGCATTAGTAGGTATGGTAAGCCATACATCTAGGGGCATGGGCAGTTGTAGCGAACTACCACTATCCTAGGTCACAAAGTTTCTAGGAGCAGGGGTAACTACATGAGCCATGGAGAAAAAATTCTTATTAATTGGTTATACTGGTATTCTAATTTGGAAAGTTAGGCCTCCAGGTGGAGTAGATAAGGCTCTAAATATTGGGCTCTCACTTCTCACTATATTACTCCTTATAGGTGATACATAACCTATAAGTCTTCTTCTCCTAGATACCGAGGCAGGTAATTGGGAGTATTGGAACTAGCCTCTTGAGGATGCTCTTGTTTGGATTTTGGGCATGAAATTTCTAGCATGTTTCCTTGGCTTGATTTAAGAAATATTTCAGACTTCCAATAAGACATTTTAAAACCTTCAGGTCCCATCGGGCATGCTAGAAAAAGAATTGTCGATCATCAAAGCTTGCACCTCTTCGACAGCCTTATGGGAAATTCAGCGAATGGGGGACCAATTTGCACCTCATTGAATACCTACAGGATTTTTATAGAAATTCGGCTCTTCTTTGAATTTGGATAGAAGGATAGAAGGATAGAAAGAAATGTAAATATAAAACATGAAAATGGAAATGTGCCAAAAGTTTTACAACATTTGTAATCCAATTCTTTTTCTATGAATGATATATTAGACATAGAATGCCACAACCCTTCGTTGTTGGGAAGAGAACAAGAAGCAAAGGATAAATATGGGTATAGTGTAGTTTTTCAAATCTCCTCATGGGAAGTGTTCATTAAGGTTTGATCAAGCATAAAAGTTCTAAAAGTTAATAGAAAAATATTCAAAAATTGCATAAACTCTTCCTCTTCTACAACATAATATGAAGAAACAATAATCTGTAAAGAAGTTGGACAAGTTCAATAGACATAATCCAATTTTTGTAGGTTATTAATATATCATATAAGCCTACAACATGGAAATCAACTACTCAAGTGATTTGAATTAAGCTTAACACAGTGTTTTATTCTAAATGAAAACATAAAGAAGGAACTTGACAAAGGCCATAACATGCACAGTTTCAAAGATTTATTTCAAATAGTTCATACTTAAATATCAAATGAACTTAAAAACAAAGGTCAGATTCCAATCTGATAATAGTTTGAGTTAAAAAAATATAACATGCCAGAGAGAAGTACTATTCTACAAGCTTTTAGATTCTTAAAATATCTCTATAACTAAGGAAAACTAAAAGAACTTCTTTTTCCAAAAAGGGGAACCCCTTCCTTCTGCCACATCTTTCTATTTATAGTTGAAAAGGGAGAACCATTGCCAACATCCCAGAAGTAAATTTTACTAGATGTCGACATCTAATAGCTCACAATCTGATCCTAGATCTTTGGTTAGGTTGTGGCAATCTTTGCTCATTAGTTCTCAATTGCCTCATTTATGTCATTTTAGATATTTAGTAAAGATTTCTATCTTAAAACAATCAAATTCTTGAAAGCAGCTTGGAAAAATCTAGTTGACCAACCACATAGATTGATGGTGGCAACTCAAAGGTTCCAACCTAAAAACAAGGAAAACATAACATGCTCCAAAAAACTCAAAAATAGATTGTTCCTTAAAGCGTAACTTTCTCAAAGTGAAGAGATGACGTGTCGAGCAGGCGAGGACTCTCAAATCTATGAAAATAGCCTTAAAAGAAATCCCTGTCGAGCTTACATGTGCCCCAACTTTGTCCCGAAAGGAAGACGATAAACAAAAAGCCATGCAGCCACCACGTGGCACATTGCGCACCTTTCATAACAACTTTTTCTTTAAACACGGGCACATTGTGAAGCCAAAAAAGAATAAAATATGAAAATCAAAAGCAGATTAAGCAAAAAATGCTTCACACTAAGGTTTCTAGCTTGTATATTGAATTTACTATATGCAATTGCAGAATTTCAATGAAATTGAATGATCTAAGATGTAAAAATGCAACCTATATGCACTTTCACTAATGCAAATTAACTAATGAAAGATCTAATGCAAAGCTAATGTAAGCTAGATCTAGGACTTTAATGTACTACAAATTAGAAATGCAAGTGTTCGAAGGTCAAGTTCACCAAAATGAAATGTCAAAATTTGTAGGTCTATGTTTTGGATGATAGAACCAATTTCCTTCAAGTTTCATTCAAGGAAACCTTAGAGATCTCAATCTAGGGATGGAAATGAAGGATAGATATCTACAATAAGGTGTCATAGGGGTGTGATTAAAGACTAAAAGGGGCTTCACCACGAAGCAAAGTCTTGGAAAGAAAGAAATGCAATGATATGTAAACTTAAGTATGAAACTCAAGATATGAAATTGAAAATTGGAAGAATGAACTAAGAAATGATAGAGGGGCACCTAGAAAACTTAAGGAGCTTGAAACAATGCCTGAAATCCTAAAAATCTAACTTTTAAAGCATATTGGGACTCATACCCTAGTATGGGTG